>JAOBYF010038456.1:0-12770 GCA_025403605.1 Parazoanthus darwini
CTAAGTGAAAGATAACAGCTTCGAGTTCGGCCTCTCTATTTTGGATTTTTACTTTCTTAAGTTTCGCGTAGTGAAGCCGAAGCACCACATAACTTAACAGGGATGAGCCACTTAGTGCAACTTTTAATAATTAAAAATGTTTATATTATTTATATTACTATTATTATTATTGTTACTATTTTAAAAACTATAATTATTATTACACTAATGTATACTCTGCACCTGCATAACCTCATCAGTACAGTGCTCACCTAGAGGACTTTGTCAGTGCCACAATCACAGACCATTCATCTTGTGTCCAAGAGTCCCAAGCAGTATGACTACCCAGACTTGCATTACTTGAGCCAAAACCTCCTGTTGTCATTTCTATGGCAACACTCTTGTTCTTGGTGCCGTTTTCTACTGGCATTGGAGCAATCCTGTTGCTTCCCATTTTCTGTTTCACAATTGTGTAAATGGCATGTTAGTTTCAAATTCATCAACTCGTGATACTTAATTAAGAAGCATTATACACAACAAAATTTAAATAGAAATCTAGCCTAAGATTAGAAAGTGTGCTCTAACATGAAAGTTTTGGAGTCAGATTCAAAGCAGTTTCTGCATCAAAGATTTTGACCAACATATTAAACAGGTATTACATGTACCTAGTATAAATAATTAGTTATTATAAATAATGTATTGTTATTACTACTTAATGTTGGTGGCTTGTTAACCTCTGGATGATGGAAGTTTTAGTGGACAACAAAACATTCAGACAGAAAATGATGCTGAAATACAGCTATTTGTGAGTTCTTTTCTAGCTGTAAGTTGTGAATTGAGACTTGATTTGTGTTAAAGCAAAGGTGTTGGTAGTCTGGGCTTATAGTACATGTATGTACAACAGCTCACCAATGCCATTCCTCTGTTTCTTGGTTCTTCATCTATGTCTGCAATGATGATTGGTGACGAGCAGTTCTTCTGACGTTGCTTGCTGTTATGCTCCTATAAAAAAAGGAAAAACTTTTAAACTTACTATAGTTAATTGGAAACCGTTGTGCACTGTGAGGTTAGCTTACAGTTGGCAAGATTTCTGACTGCTAATATAACCAAGAGAACTGAGGTTTAACCCCCAGCCTGTCCTTCTCCTTCTCTTGCCAAGATGTTGTTTCTATTTTCTTCTGTCATTTAATTTAAAAGGGCCTCTGAAAGAATGAGGAAAAAATTGCAAATTTCACAGAAATTTGAGAGGATATTACCCAGTAAAATTGGTCAGTTACATGTTCATTGAAAAATAGCAAATTACTTGGAAATTTAAGTAACCATGAATTGTTCCTAAAGGAAAGCTATCTCATTGTAATTAACACAATACCGTCTTCAACAGGCCGATTGTTTATGAGGCAGAACATTTTTTTTATCAAATACTATCAGTAAGAGCTGGGCAAAACAAAAGAGAGGTGCATGCCCTTCTGTTTTGTTTCAAAATGTGGAAAACCGATCTGATTTCCTCAGCTCCTCGATTTCCTTCTCCTCAGGTTCTCCCTATTTTTCTTAAGCCCTACACTTGTCTAGTTCTTGACTATCCCTTTTGTTAGACAAAGACACAAAATTCTGCTGGAAAAATCACATGATTGGCCAGTCGATCTAAATGAACATGACAACTGTTATAAAGCTTATGAAGCATTCCTGCTACATAATTTCTTGCCCTAACAACCAATTTGGGATCATTTTTCTTCTCTTTTACAACAAATTTTTCCATGGTCAAAGTGCAACAGATTTCAGTTTTCCTATAAGAAATGAGCCATGCACAGACAGATTTTTGGTATATTGATAAAAATAAGTTTTCATATACAGCTAAAATCGATGTTATAGTTACACTGAAGCCCAGACGAGAACCAATTGATGGCACGAAACACCTGGAGGAATGAAAATTAATTGTGAAAGTAAAAATGAATTTAATGAAGTATGTTTCCCTCTGGTTTTGTTTGATGTCTTCGTTATTTCTGAGAGGAAAAATTCAAAAACTATGCAGCCAACTGCATCTTCATAAAGAAGGAATTTAGTATCTTAGTCTGCAATTCTCGGTAGTTGTTCAAAGTTATGCAGAAGTGCTCTCAGGATGCAGTGGATGGGGATTTTACTGTAGGATGTGTCATTTAAATTGCTCTGCAAGAATCATTATAAGTTACTGAATTTTAACCAAGAAAGGCCAATTGTTTCATGGAAACGATTTTAAATTTTGTTTTGATAATGTGAGTTCTGTATTTTCCTAGTGTAATTTTCTTACTATTGACTTGCTTGGTCTGTTTGTTTAAACTGTTTGCATTGTTCCTTTCTATTCCTTTCCCACAGCATTTATTTTTCCTTTGTTATTACATATTCTTGTAACAACATTTTACTTTTTTGCTTTTACTTATGTACACATATGCAGTGAAAAAGGATTTAAAAAATTGTGATTCCGCATCACAACATCCCACCTACATAAACAATTTGGTCTCAGTGGCTAAAGAACTTTTATTGTTAAGGATAGCATTTTTAAACCTAATTGTTTGTTTTTTGCTCAGCCAGCTGCCTTAATTGAAATTTTCCCAAAACAAGTGAAATGATGCAAAGCACTCAAATCTCAGTTGTCTAAGCCTCAGCCATGCACTGCAGCAAATGAGCATTAATTTCATATTGATATGATTATCAAATTGATTTTACTGGAGGAAGAAATGATGGGCAAGGAAAGACCTCAGGTTCAACTGTTTACTCATTTATACAATGATCCAATTATTCTGGCGGTACATACATACATCTAGGCCACTTTGGGTATTCTTTGGGTATACTTTGGGTATTTGGGTATTATTAGCATAGAAGAGCCTCTTTTTGTTGGAATGCTAATAAACCATTATTATTATTATTATTATTATTATTATTATTTATTCCATGGTGAATGGAACACCCGTCTGCTTTAGGTAAACACCCATAGGTACAATAGAAATTGCAACATTTAGGTGCTTTGCATTGTTTAGGCTCTACCTCAGTGTACGTAAGAGCTCATGACTGATACATGTATTCTATTCACCAAGTCTGACTAACATTAGACTGGTTCACCAGTGGTGAAGGGTGATAAATTGCACCCACAATATTGATAAGTTATACTCTTTTACTCGTAGATGAAGTTAAATTAATCATATAACTGCATTAACTAGACGTAGAGCACATTAACTATCATTGTCAATAGACCAATTTCGATATATTAAAATTCAGCCTGAAACAAAAGACATCAACTCGAGGCTCTTGGGGAATAAAATATAGAGTTTATGGGGGTTATTCCCCAGAGCCTCGTGTTGATGTCTTTTGTTTCAGGCTGAATTTTAATATATCAAAACTGGTTTATTCATCTGCCATAATTGAATTAAATTCTGTAGGGTATGAGTGTAAGTATGCCTGGTATATTGCAAATCCTCTGCGATAGAATAAGATGTCACTATACTCACACTGTGGCATTATTTACACAGGAGCATCTCTTAGGGAACCCTATGATGTCAGTCATGAGATTCTTAAACCAAGCTAACCCATTGTTTCACTCTGTTTGGGAATGATTCAAATATAGCAGATGGCTGATTAAAATGCTTGATGTCAATTGATGGTTTTTGGACACCATGATCAGTTTTGGAGACAATCAACCACAGGCAGACAATCCATAAAGTTCGAGGAGATAAATGTACAGAATGATATAGGCTTTCGATCATCTCTAACATTTACTGTAATTTGTGGCATGTATGCTGTTTGACCTCAGACATTTGCTGTAATTTGTAATGGCTGATTTCAGTTTGTTTAGGGTAATTAATGAAAAAAATATTCTTTATAAGCCATGATATTTCCCATGGTATTTAGTCACTTGCTTAATTGATTTGTATCTGATAATGGTCAGTGTCAGCAGCAAGCTAAGTCAGAAGAGATTTGAAAGTTGATGCAACATATTTAGGTTGTTAGAAACAAGCAATTTATTGTAATAATTTTCTCTACAGTTCTTGCAAAATGATCGAACTTCAATGTGTCTTAGGCAAGATATTGAAAGATGCATGGAAGTGTGAAAATTTGACATAGTTCTGAGCCGTTACAAATTACAGCAAATGTATGAGGTCACATGGCACAATCTTGACTTAGTCTTATGAGCTGCTGTTCATGTCACAAGTTATAGCAAATGTACGAGAACAAAGCTATCTCCTCGTAATTGACGGATTGTCTGCTTGTGATATAAATATAGCAAAAATGTAACGTGAGCGATTTCAACTCGAACTTACCTCTAATTCGCGCAGTATACATCTAATTATCAGCAGCGCTATGAATATTCCGAGCAGTAAACAACCAAGAAAGCACAGAAAAACATATCCACCGAAGGTATCAAGCTTCACCACCGTGTCCACAACTGTTAGCTGAACACAAGGTTCGTCCGCCATCTTGAATTTTGATTGGCAGACTTCACATTAGTTCTTCTTGGATTCTGGAACAAAACTTTATTTTATCGTTTTACAGCATATCGGACGATAGCAGAAGAACCAAATACGTCTTGTGTTGTTCTGGACTAAAAATATTCCGCGTTTTTACCCTTCAAACCCAGCTATGTATGCGTAATTTTTTTTGGTCGTAGTGTTGTGCAGACTTCTTCAAGGCATCAACGCGTGGGCCCCTGGTTTCCAAATATGGAAATGTTGTTTGTTTTTAAAAGTATCCCGTGACAACAGGACCTGGCAATATCAACCTCGTCCCAGGGCCTTCAAGGTATTTTTCAGTCAAAAGGTTCTTTTTTTAAAAAATAAAAAGTGTAGCGATTCTTCATTTTGTTCTAAATTTATAAAATTGCTGTAATTTTAAAGATGCAGAAGGAATATTTAATGGAAATTTACGCACATTTCGAAGTTTCAAAATATACAAAGACTGAAGACTCAAAGAGTACTGATATTCTTGTAGAAAGATGAGAAACTCTATGACGACGTTCCTATATATAGTAAGCTTTTCACGGTTCCTGAATAGTCGCAGTCTGATCCTGTTCTTCAATTAAATTGTTCTTTACCTTGAGATAGTTTGAGCATGGTTTAATATTTAGATTTAGAATCCCCTGGAGGGAGATTGCGTAGTATTCCATGTAGATTTAGAATCCCCTGGATGGAGATTGCGTAGTATTCCATGTACATTTAGAATCCCCTGGAGGGAGATTGCGTAGTATTCCATTTAGATTTAGAATCCCCTGGAGGGAGATTGCGTAGTATTCCATTTAGATTTAGAATCCCCTGGAGGGAGATTGGGTAGTATTCCATTTAGATTTAGAATCCCCTGGAGGGAGATTGCGTAGTATTCCATTTAGATATTGACCGAGTATTCTATAAGCTTTTCCGTACTTCTACCAAACACTTATCCGTGATTTTAAAGTACAGTGCATTCGGATGTTGTAACGTAGAACAAATGGGCGTATACAGCAAAACAAGCGGCAAAATGGCCAAACCAGATGCGATGGAATTAATCATGAGTTCTTCTTTTACAAAGAATACACAACAGCATACCAGAACTCTCAGCTCCTCATAACCGGTCCCAGCAAAAGCCGACGGATCAGGGGGCGGGAATGCGCCACCCCCTCCCCCAAGTTCTCAGGCCAAGAAATGATTTTTCCGCAACACACACCTGCTACTTGTCCCCGATAAATTAAACCTGCGCGCGAAATAATCCCCACTCCCCTCCCTTCCCCTCTCTCCTTGTCTCCGAGCTTCCGCAAGCACTGGAGCCGGAATCATCAGTGGAGTGGTGAAAACATCACGTCATTCATGTCATCTCGGTGTATTTGTTTACGTTTTGACATTGAGCCGGAAGATCCACATCCAACAAATACAACACTAATGACTGAAAACGACCATTAGTTGAGTTAAGGCAATTTTCTGGAAATACACGCTTTTTTGTATGAGAACAACTTTATAAAAACAACGAGGCTCAGATTTGCCAAAGATTTAAAAAAAAATTAAGAACAACCCGAGCTCAGTCAACTTTATACTGGTTTTTGTAAAAAAAAGCGTGTAGGCTAAATATATTTTTAGATTTATTTTATAAAGGTAGGGGCGAAAGAGGCAATGCTCAATAAGAGTTCTGAAGTCAAGGCTTGTACGGGAACTTACCAAGTTTCGTCATTGCTAAACGGCTAAGGAAAAAAATCAGCTGATATGGAAAACGAAAAGAATATTCAGTACTTGTAGCATCACTATAGATAAATATGACACGAGAGAGCTGACATGATATTTATAGGTAAATAACTAAACATTTATAGAGCTAAATAATGGGGTTTACAAACTACTAAACAGAAACAGACACTGCGGGTTATATCATCCACTGCGCATATAACGTATCCACCGGCCAAATAAGACTGACTTACTGAAATATACTACAGGATGGCTTTTGGATTTTCAAATTTAACAAATCTAAAACTCAGTTCAGTTCGACCATTTCCATTTCTAGCTGACTTTCATAACTAGCTCACACAAAAGTGGCGTCATCGCTTCAATTGTCGCTTCACAGCTCATTTCATACGAGCAATATCGTCAATATCAGAACGAACGTATGCATTTTCGGTTTCGAAACAAGTCTGGTGAGTTTTACAGTAACTACCACTTAGTTAGTGTAAACTTGTGTATCAATCCGATCTTTAGAAATACCCTATATAACCAATTCAAATTGTCTGGAGTAGTCATCCTTGTCTATGGTCAATTTTATGGTTTGAACAGCGTTCTGCCGTAAACTGGACTGAATTGAATATACTAGGATGAAATTGTTACTGAAAGCAGCTTTTATTTTGATAGTTCTTTCAGTGCTACAATGGCATTGGTTCATCAGCCTATATCTGATCAGTTTCTATCACCCACGATGAAGACTAATTTAAGCCCATAACTTATCATAGTAACACAAGCCTGTGTCCGGTATGAGTAACGGATAGCCCAACAATGTCAACAATGGGTTCAACTCTCTTAGTCAAATTATCGCTGACAGGGCCGTAGCTAGAATCAAAATTTAAGGGAGTATTTGCCCTCCCTGCCTGACGTTAGCTCAGTACTGCCCTGGCTGACTACATGTAATTTTGTTTCAGTAGAAACTGATTACTTTAGCAAAACTTCAAAGGTGACTTCAACCAAATAACTTAGATGTTTTCACTAATATTAATGATTAGTTATTTGGAAATATTAAGTTGACTATTTGTGGAGTGAATTCACTTTACTTCAAATATTTTGTATGCTCGACGTCTGGATTGAGTAGTTATGTTATATGAACATAACAGAATTTTGTGATAAAAAACGGCATGTCGTTCACTGGCTGTAAAAGTTTTATATTATAATGAAAATAATAATAATAATAATAATAATAATAGCAATATCAACCACCAGAACACTACTACTACTACTACTACTACTACTACTACTACTACTACTACTACTACCACCACTAGTTGAGTTATTCAAATGATGTCGCCTAATGTGTTACCAGCTTCCAGTTTAATGAGGGCCGAGCTGCATACTGTACTGGAGGACTGGGTGCCTTAACGATGGCAAAGGTATACATAAAAGTTACATACACAAAAATATTACACTGCTACAAACCATATACATAAAAATAATATTAGATGCCTATTGGTTAAAAGCAGTGCAAATATTTTGTAATTCCGTGAAAAAGGTGTAGTTCTATGCAATTACAAACTCAAGTTTTCAAATCCGATTGGATAAGAAAGTTAACAAAACAATCAAAAAATGGCAGTTAATGGAAATTTAGACTTCTAATTCAAATTAAAAACAAACCCCAAAATGATATTAAGCACGCAGCATATAAAACAAAAACTTAAAAAGTTCAACCGAAAGCGAAAATACAGCAGACGAACTCAAGCAAATTCAGCTTAAAACTCGATAGTTTTTTGTTCAAACCACACAAAACTTTGACTCACCTCTACGCGTAAACAAAATCTCCGTCCCCCTCTCTGTCAAAAACAGCAAAGATAGGTGCGCGTGCACAAATATTTTCCCGCCACTTGGACAACGCACGCACGAAAAGCCTTTGCCTGGTCACTAAGCTTTATCGTTTTTAGCTCTGTTATAAGACTTATAAATATACTCTTTCATGTATATGGTTAACAACTAATTTTAGTATTTCTCGTTTAGTTTGGAATTACTTTGCACTCCCGCAATTTCGACTCACTTTGAAAACACTCTCGTGCAAATTAATCAGTTCAAACTGAACTTGAAATAGTATGATCACTGGAACTATAAACTGAGTACTGATAAGTAGTTCGGCCTGAGTGTGTGGCGCCCCTAACATTTGACTACAAATTAATGAAGAAATGAGACTTTAAGTTTTCCTAGTTTTTATTAGAGAACATTTCACTTATACAGTTCTTGCAGTTCAGAACGTTAGTTGTTTTTAGATTACGGTATGTTTTTCTTAAAAAAAAAACAGTTTGGGTTTTTTTTCACACGGATCAGTTTCGGCTGGTATTTCTTGTTTACGCGAAGGAATTTCCGCTGAATGTTTCGTCCATACTTTATTGCGAAACTCGTGTATTCCTAGACGACGATATTTTAAAATTAATTTGAAGTTATGTTTTTCTGAAGATCTGGATTAAGTTTAGACCGCTTTCGAACAGCCGGGTCCTGGGAGTATCGAGTAAAGTTTTATTGTTGAAATGGCAAGATTTTTTCTAAAATTCTTAAATCTGTAACTTTTTTCAGTTTATTTTTTTAAAGAGAAAATGCACACACGTGTTATGTTCAAGTTTTCCTTTATTCATAAATTATAAACAGTAGATTATGTTCACCAGTTGTTATTCTCTCAGCTTCATCATGTCATGTATGAGTGTTGAAAATTCCATTCTGTATAACTCAGTATCTACCTCAGCAACTTTCGTTCTACACAATACAGATGGCACTAAATTAATTATATATAGCTGACGCACTAAATGCAAATAATAAAATAATAACAATTGGTTTCTATTTTAAAAGGCTCTCTATCTGTTTTTCCTTTGTTAAATATTGTATCAAACTGCATGAGTAACTACTTTTTCTCTACAAATAAACAATCAACGAATGTGTGTCAGGTCACTGGCACGATTATAATAGTTTCGAAACCGAAGCTTTTAAAATATGAGTTTTCTTTTCCCTGTTTAATAATACAAGTCTATTATAGTCGGTTACTGGTGGTCATAAAACTACCGTACTTCAGTCTAATTACTGTCGGTCACATATCAAGCTCCTTTTTAGGTAAGCCTTGATTTTCAGACGTTGAACCTGTAATAAATATAAATTCCCCACTACCAGATTCTATAAGATTACGAAGACCTCGTGACCGAGTGAAGCTATTAACATTTGTTTCAAAAGAATAAACGAAAAACAGTGACAGACTGAGCTGTCAGTGAACAAAAAAAAGCCATCAAGAAGAAATATAGTAGCTTCAACACAAAATGGTGATGGAGAAAAAGATGAGGAGACGGACAACAACAACAACAACAACAACAATAGTAATAATAATAACAATAATAACAATAACAGTAGTGGTTTCATTACACGTCCTTGCATCTAAATAAGTTACAATTTGTATACAAATAAGGCTAAAATATTACAAGGTTAATATAGTACTCCAGGAAAAAAAACTTGCTACCAGCGCTGTTCCATTTTAGCCTCATTTTGCCAACGGAAGGAAAAGTCTTCGACTTTTCTCAATCACTCATTTGTTATTTTGATTCAAATTTATCATTGATAAATAACCAATAACCCTTTAACTTAAAGGAACTTTATAAACTACGCTACACATAGAACAACTCAGGCAAGTGTCACGGTGCAATTCTTTTTTGCATCCTCGAACCGCTTCACGAGACTTCTGGTGGTGCGTAGATGGTGCAGCATGTTTCTTAGTTCGTTGATGGTAGCAAACGTTCGTAGCTCGTTTATGCTGGCAGTCTCCCCTGGATCCTCAAACTAAATAAAAGAAAGAAAAAACCTGACATGAAACTAAAGGAAATATATGAAGACATCAGACATCTGACATTAACACTTAAACTAGCCCTAACAATGAACATAATTCTTTCCTTATCCTAACCCTATTTAAACCGTAGCTTCACATCTGGCCTTTTCAGTCTAGGTTTTCTACCCGTCCATTTATATGCATGGTCGGCCTTTTTGTGTGGCAATCCATTGCCATCTTTCTTTGTCTCTCGCTGTCTGTCTCTGTCTCTGTCTCTCTGTCAGTCTCTCCCTCTTTCTATCTCTGTCTCTTTGTCAATTCAAGACAAGTGATAACCGGTCGGTACTCGCAGTTTAGTTCAAGGCTAGACTTAACTAGTATGAAAAATTTGCAGCCAAAAAACAGCGACTTTTGTTTACTTAATTGAAAAACCACTTGTGATGCAATATTTGAAAAGAGTCAATCTTACTGCTCACATATAGAGTCTGAAAGGAGGACTAACTAACTGACTGCCTAACTAAGGTTCCCGGATATTGGAAGAACCGTGTACGATACGGGTGACTGCTCTCCTGTTTCTTTAATTACTGGCGCAGATTTAAACCGAGCATGGCTTGTGAAACGGATCAATGAAACTGTGATATAGAAATCAGTTTTGTTTCTATTGCGACAAGCCGGACAAAGTTGTACTGCAGATATTTCTTATTCCAACACCATAACAACAGTTAAGCACTTCGTTTTTGTCTGGTTAAAGATTGATTCTGCTGCTACATTACTTGTTCCCACATTCCTAACGGAATTTTAAGAGCTGGAATGAGAATCAGTCCCTTGGATTTTTTATATTTCTAGTCTGGAAGGACTGTGAGTTAACCGCTGCCACCACTGACTGCTGGCCTACCTTGATGTAATCAACAACTTTCTGTTTTAATGAATTGCGATCCGCTGTGTGGTTTGACCTCGGCGCAGAAGTTGAAAACATATTGCGATACTGCAAAATCAATGTTCAACAAGGATTTAGCATTTTTTCATCTTTTTCTCACTTTCATTGTGTTTTACTGGTCATTTCAGAGACCGTTCAGTATTTATGCTAAGCTAAGGGTTGGTAGTGAAGAGAGACTGGTTGGATAACACATGCACTGTTTTAACAGTGGTTCGACCTCTAGAATGCTTTTTTGCTGGTGAAAAATGTGCTGCCACAGTAGGAAGAAGACAATCCTTTCTTTATGTTCGACAATTAGCGATATCGGAGTTAGATACAGAAAGCATGAATGCAAAGAGCATGAGTATGTATAATGTATAGATACACAAATTGTAAGTTGTTGTAAACACACTGTAAACTTGTAAGAAATTCACTGATTTTTTTAAAAATAAGTTCTGTTGCTCCCTTTGTGCGCATGCCCACAAACAGCAGTTTCAAGTCGAGATCAAAATCCTGAGTTGCAGTAAATGGACGAGAACTTGAAACTTGAGCTTGAATTGACTTAATTTGTTGAATAAGGGTACTGTAGCAAATTAGGTATATGTAAGTGCTCTGCATGGTATTGTGTGATGCAGTGCAGTATGAGGTGGACAGTAAGGTATATGCATGATTATATTTGGTTCGATTGTATAATAGATCTGATATGTTTTCTTGTTCAACTTACCAGTCTGACAGACAAAATAACGGTCTCGTTTAGAACACGTGACAGCTTAAGTAGACCCATTTTTACTGTTTTGTCACAATCCTTTCTGTTTGCCTCATCATAGTACGCCAAGTAGACAGGCCTGATAAAAACCTGTAGGGATTCGCACATTTCTTCCCAAACCTCTTTCTCCGTCTGCAGTATGAAAAAAAGGCTCTTATGATGACAAAAGAAGTGTATGTCATTGGAAAGGGTATCCCGAGTTAGTTCGGCTCTATAGGCTGAAAGTTGAGTTCTAATGTACTTATAGTTTAGGTCAGATGTACTGATACCTTCATGATCATGGTAAACTTACAGGCTGTTGTTACTGAATGTCACGTGGCACAACCTACTGGGCTATAGACCGTATGTACAATACGCCCTATTGGCCATGAACAAAAACTTGGAGTCGAGGCTGGTAAGGCAGAAATACAGCAAATGTATGAAAGTTTAGAAACCGAACTCGACCTGAAGTTATTGTTTATGGCCACTGGGGCGTATCATGCATGCGGTCTACAGTGTGGTGAATTTAAGCTGCTGTGAAATAATGGTTATAAATATTTCTTTCAAAGACATCTTAAAGCGACGGTTCTAGCTAATCGTTGTATCTGGCACGGATCCAACAACTTTAGTGCGAACAACTGCAGCTGTATTAACTCTAACTGGAAAAACTTTAAAAGTGAAACATAAAATCATTTTTAACTGTAACAAGTAGCCGTAAAACGACACCCCACCCCACCCCCCATGTCCCCTCCTGATATGACCCTCAAATACGAACTATTTTCACTGAGTTTACAGGTTAAACCCTTTTATCTCCCATTATGACCTTCCCACAGAGAACGTATCATCTGCTTTATTATAAAGTTAAATGGTTGAGTGATCCTTGCAGAGGTGTCCGTATACAGATATATATAAATAAGTATCGGAATATAGGCCTGTGTGTGAGGCTGGCCTATAATCTACTGCGGTGATGGTATATAGTTATATATAAGTATATAGGCCTGTGCGTGAGGCTTGCCTATAATCTACTGCGGTGATGGTATATTGCTGGTTTTCATTCACTCCCCGGGGATTCAAATGACAAAAGGTATGGTAGCCATGATGGAGCCCCTAACAAAAGAAACTAATTACAACTCCATTGTAAAGGGGCACCAACATGGCGGCTCT
>JAOBYF010038566.1:0-12768 GCA_025403605.1 Parazoanthus darwini
GTGACAGCGCTTTCCGTTCTGATTGGCTCAGGCGTTTCCTGTCTGAATCAGGAAAAAAAAAAAAGAGCCGAATTTAAGACTCGCTCGCCTGCGGCCGCGAGTAATAACGTTTCCAATTTTTTGATGTGCATCGAAGTGAGCACATCTGCAGTGTAAGCGCCACCTAATTTTCAATTCTCGGAAGTTTTGGTCACTGGTGGCCTCTTGTGATTAGTTTTAGCGGTTGTTTAAGTATTTTTTAAACTTTTTGATATTGTACTTTTCAGATATTCAACTTTAACAATATTTTAAATCCTGTTATATCTATTTTGCTAGTCACTGGTAAATATCAGCGGTTTTTATTCATTGTAAGCAGCTGATTGGTTTTATCAGACTTGATACTATTGAAATATAATAGCTTTTAATGCTTTATCAAATTCCAACCTATTTTTTCTTTCTTTCCTTTTCCTACAGGGAGAGCTCTGCTTATGTTGTCTGTTTACAAGAATAAAACAATCTAGTATGAAGCGAGATCTATTACACGGAAGCCGAGAAAGCGCAAGTTCAGAAGTTGATGTCACACTAGCGCGGGCGCGCGGCCAACAGCTTTGACCAATGCAAATGAACAGTAAAATGCATTTTCGGTTCCTTTGAAACCCTTTGTTATACACTTTGTGGCTTCCATGCTATTTTTCGGTACAAATAAGCATTTACAGAAAATAATATATGTAGAAAAGGTACCTTGATCAAAACTGTTCTTCACTCTATTACGAGAGCTAGATGATCGCACTTCCAGGAACAACTGCCACCGCTATCTCTGTGCCGTTGGACACAGATTATATAGGGAGTTTACGCAACAAGGACAGGAATGTCAACAAAGACGGCTGCTGGATTTTGAAATTCCTGTTTCCCTTTTTGTTGTTTGTTTAATTCATTCGTTACTTTTAATTTTTTATGAAGGTATGTGAACAATAAAAATTTGAAACTTAAATTTCGAAGCCACACGAAGATCGGAATGATTCATAATTTGTTGTTCACTTTCTTTGGAAAACCGCTTTTCACGTTCTGTTTTCTGAGGAAGACGGTGGAAAGGCAGCCAGCTGGTTACATTCCCACGTGCAGTCAGTGTATTCTGTAATTAAGTCTATTGCTTTGTAATGTTCCTGTTGAAGTTCCCGTCCTAGACGTGTAAGGTCCCTATATAATGGCAGGGGCTTTCGCACGAAAAAGAAGGGCAGGAAGAAAACTAACCGACATGACGACCCTTGTGACTTGCAGTCGTGAATGGCAATAATTGTTTTAAAACTAAACATCCGGGGCTTTTATGGTCGACTTTTTAAAGTTTGAGCTTTAAAACCTTTGCGAAGTTTGAGTTTTGGTTACCTTCAAAATCAATTGAAAACGGAAAACACTTGTCTCACGTGGGAAAAATAGCAATAGAAATGAGAATTTAACGAGAAAAATATGTTTCTGTAAGAAATGTCGGTATTTTTACAGCAAAATATTATTTGCAAGTTTCTGCTCCATGAATTATACAAGTGCCGGATGTCCTCATTCTAGGAATAGTTTTTGTGTAACTGTGTTACTATTTTTCGAAAGACACAAGTTCAAGATCCAAAAGGAGGTTATCTTGGGGCACTACCTCTTATCACAGATACTAATATGTTATTACTCAGCAGTATTTTACGAGCGTGAGGTGTCGTATACTAGTACTCGTGATACTTCATACATGAGTTAGTGCTATTGTCCTGGTGCTATAAACCGAAACTAAAGGAAACCTTTGTTATCAAAACCGTCTTAAAATTTTGATTTCTGTGGACACCTAAAT
The DNA here is from genome assembly GCA_025403605.1 of Parazoanthus darwini. Taxonomy (NCBI): domain Eukaryota; kingdom Metazoa; phylum Cnidaria; class Anthozoa; order Zoantharia; family Parazoanthidae; genus Parazoanthus; species Parazoanthus darwini. The sequence goes on from JAOBYF010038566.1 coordinate 1,808, forward strand.
ATATTTCAGCATCAAAAACAGTTTTCTTGCATGCGCATCAGGCAGTTAATACCTTATATAATCAAAAAACACCTTATATAGAAAAAATATCGTAGTACGTCATTAAAAGGAATCTTACGTTTATCTTTTTTAAAAAAATCATAACTTGTTCTGTTTGAAAAATACAGCTCTAGGTCCTTGTCGTAGAAGCAAATTAAACAGCAAGTTTAAACTTACAATTCAGATGATAAATATGTTTTATGCAAGTTTAATTTATCGTACGAGAGCGTACTTACTGGAAGCCATGGTCTTAGTCAAAGTTACCTTTCTTTTTATTCAATCTGAACTTTAACAATACTGGGTACAAAACACAGCTGGAACGAAATCGAGACTTTAGTATATAGAATATATGAAGTATTTATAAAGAAATTATGGAAAAAGTGGTATTTAATTCGTGTTTCTTCGATTCTTAAGATATTGTTTGATTTTTAGATATAATCACATAAATGTAATGGCTCAACAGTTCTTAACACTTGGAAAATTCACATGCTTTTATTTCCAGAGTATTTTCCGGAAAAAAGTTACATTATCCTTACATCCCCTACAACACGCGGACTTTCAGCGCGAAAATGAATTTGTAATCATGGACCCAGTCGGTGGATTATCACTTGTTCTTAGCGTAGTTTTCTTTCTAAATTTACAGATTCAACTTCAGCAGTTTGTGTTTCATAGAATTTTATATGATTATTGACTAAGCGTGCTGACAACCTTCTTATTTCTGAATTTAACAAGAAGTGTTCTGGTTTCCATTAAGATAACAAGTGATGACAGCAGTCCATTGTTCTCCACCAACTATTCCAGAATTTTCCTGCTCTACCCCTACAGAAAAAACACGGTAACACTTGGAAAAGTGACGTGATGACAGATCAAAGTGCTAAATTAAACAGAAAACGGAAAATTATTTCAAAGTGCGACGCGGCTCTATGTTCCACCAAATAAACTAAATATAGAAATGTGATTTCAATTCGAAACTAAGAAAAAGGTTCCTTTGTGGTTGTCTTCTTAGCAGCATTACTTGTTATACTTAAACAAACTTAAGACATGCTCTAGGTTTTATACGTAACCAAAATATGGGTACAAGGAAATCTTAATTTACAAGGATACACCGGGGAACTAATTCACAGTGATTTTTCAAAATTCTTAGCAGATTATCATTTGATTTAATTTTCAGTCATAAGCAGATAAGGGACAAATCCTATTCATATTTTTGAAAAAAAAAGCTTTGTTTAGAGTTCTGTGTTTGACGGCTGTTGCTGAGTTAGTCAAACGTCGAGGGGCAAACCCTGGCGATGTATACAAATTAGACATGCGAGTGTTGTATAGACTGATGACGCTGCGCCGATCGAGTACCTGGAAGTAAAGTCAGCAAAACTCTTACATGGACAGATCATGTGGAATTGTCAATTCTTTAATCCTTCCAGTACTCGATTATGCTAAGATTGTAAGAGGGGGGGGGGGGGAGGCAGAAGAATAGCAGTTACTCCTAGTCTCCTCACTCTAGTAATAGTTTTTAAGAAGCTTTTAAAATTTAAATTTAAATTGCATGTTACAATTGCCCAAGAAACACAGTTTAAAGTTCAAAAACAGTCATAAGGAAGTCACCTTGGGGCTCTGCATATTTTATTACTCAGCAGTATTTTGGAAGTGTGGGGTGATCCAGACCTAATTAATGTATAGTACTCGTGACACTGTAATTGTCCTATTGTCCTGGTCAGTGATTAATATAAACCGAAACCACGGGAAACGTGAGTTGTCAAAACCAAAGGAAGGGTTGGGTGGAAGTTTCTGCGTCTTAAAAGTTTGATCCAGGTAGTTAAACAGTTTCCGACATCAAATACAATCTTCTTACATGCGTACCAATCAGTAAATACCTTTAACAAACAAGCAACCGTGTACATAAAGTGTAACTCCGAAACTCGTAAAACATCATTAAAAGAAATATGTATCTAATATAGTTACTCACGTGATCAGAGACACTTTGTACACACTTGAAACTTGAAATTCTTAATACAATGTTTAATTTATGCAAACTGTTTGCTGAATATTTCTGGTATGAGAACTCTTCACTTGTTCGTTTCCAGTGCCTTCTAAGTTATCCTTTTCTGGTCTATTTTATCTGAACTGTAACAATGCTGGGTATATAGTAGATGCTTTTGAAGCATTTTAAAAATTATGGAATAAGTGGTGCTAAGCTCATAATTCTTCAACTTCCTCGATATTGTTATGGTTTTATAAAGTAATCACATATATTTAATTGCTCACTATTATTTTACAAGTGTATGCCAACATATAAAGTAAATATAGAGTTGTGAGGTCAGTTTGATAATCAGGATTTCACTCCTTTGTGATTAGCACCTTAGCAATATTACTTGTAACACTTATACAAACTTGAATTTAAAATAGTTATATAGATGGATGACAATGGATTTTTAAGTCAAAAGGATAAGTCGAGGGATTAGTTTACATATCATTTTCCAAAGCTCTTACCTAAGTACGATTACAAATAAGTTTGATAAGACACGAGGGTATTCAAGTTTAGGGTTCATTATTGAACGGTTAGCTAAACTTCAAGGAACAAAACCTGGCAACATATCAGACACACTTCAATGAGTTGGACGTGTTACCAGGAAATGACCCGTAATTTCACATCATCGAGTTACCTGTAAAATTATTAATACAGTAACTTATAAATCCTGGTATTATTACATAAAAGTCAGCATATTTTTGATAAACAACAATTTGACAAAGTAGAAAGTGTTATTATTTTACTATAATAGTACTTACGAAGATAAATAGGTGATTGATCAACTGTACTGTATTTCAAAAACAGCCAAATTTTCTTTCGTGTGTGGTTGGAGGGGAAGAAGGTTTATGGACATGACAGGAGTTGCGAGTTTAAAAATTTAACTGAAGGGAGGTACACTCCCCGCATTTGATTTGAAAAATATGGAAAATATCAGGACGAGTTTGGTCGAGCCATGGTTTGTACTTTGGCGAGACCATAGGTCGAGCCAAAATACTCATGGCAAGTCCAAACAAGCCCTGATAAGTCCGTAGGAATTATGTGGATCAAGAAGTAAATTTCCATTGCTTCGGGGCTTGGTTTAGAATTTCGTATAGAAATCGCTTTTTCGGTTCTGAAATGGAATTACAGTTTAAACGTTTTCGGGGCACGCCACTACTAAAAACATAGGTGAGTAGAACCCCCGGCCTAATTGAAATCTATAGTTAGTTAACCTTTAGATGGATATATTAAAAGACTCTCCACCAACGTTCCAAGACTATTCTAAATAAATGAAAGTTTTGTCCGATATAACTTATGTAATCAAACTTAAAATTAAAGGGAATGCAAAAATGTTCATACAGATATTAGCTTCAGATAATGGCTAAAATTTTAATCTTTTAATTTTGCAAAAAAGTTAACTATTTTTTGCTACTATTGTCTTGTGAAATATTACATGGCTAACCAAAAGTGCTGACACAAGTACACTACAAATGATGTTACCTAACTCTGTCCCATGTTTACTTCCCGTTCCATTGTGCTTCAGCCCAACTATACTGACGTAATGCGAGGTTTGAAACAAGACAACGATTAGAAGTCAAGTGCTAAAGAAGGGTAGAATAATAAATCGATGTTGGTGTTGTTAGTAGAGGCAATATCGCTTTAAGATTTTATTTGGCAAACATTTTCAAAATATTTGTACAGTTAAACATCCACTTTGTTTTGATGATATTCTGAAAAAACGAGATGTATAATGCCGGCAATGAATAAAAGCGAAAACTCAAGAAGACTGCAAAACTATTTCAGTTGTACTTTTTAATGTTCAAGAAAGAAGGAACTGAAACTCGACAAACGTCATGGAACGTTTCACAATTGTTTTTGTTTTTTAACTCTAAAATAGCACTTTTTAGATTTAAGCGCAGCGAATAAGAAGAAAGTTAATTTCCGTGTTGTAGAGGTGAGCACTTACATAACCATATACTGTTTTATAAGTGGACATGTGTTCAACACCATTGTCATCAAATATGGGCTTCTATATCTGTTCAAGTGTTTTTGTAAACTCCTAGCATTACCGACAAAGAAGAAGCTTTATCTAAAACACATCTTAAATAATGTCAGGTCTAACAAAGAGAAAATAAAAGTGAAACTTAATATTAAGAATACTTGGAACACTTAAAATGTGTACGTTTTGCCGGCATACTTTTAAATCAAGTAGTACTTTACGTCATGTTCCTTCAATACTTTTAGCAGTTTGACAAGGGTAGTTTATAATCATCCAATGAGCACACACTTCTTCAGTTTTCTTTGTTAGCAAGTGCAATAAATAGAGCAGACGAATTAAGGTACATCAGTTCTTTCAACGCAGCCTTCAGAAGCAGTTTAAGGGAATCAACGGATCAAAATGAAGTTACAGCTATTGGTTCTTCTAGTTGCTGCCCTGGCGTGTTCTGTTCTTTCTGCAGAAGCCTTGGACGACCCGCAAGTGGAACTCAACCCTAGCCAGGACGGTAAGTATGCAAAGTTTGATTGTCGCTGCACGTCAATTTCCTTGACTTTCTTTGATACCGCTTCCAACACGCAGAAAAACTTGTTGACCAGCCTGATACAGAACAGACTGATGGACAGCTGAATGGTAAGAGACGTCAGTTGCCTCTTGGTGTACTTCATATGTTGCTCAGTTTCAAGCGTTCCAACTTCTTTTTAATCTTATGTCTGCATCTTACAAAAACTTTCCTGTTTTCAGTTAAAGCGTTTACCTTGCACTTTTTCAACGTTCAGTTTCAACTTTAATGCTTTTCACTTCCTCTTGAACTTTTTTTGACATCGGTCTCAATCAACAGACAATCTTGTTGAACAGTCTGATACAGCGGGGGAAGAAGACCAACCAAAAGGTATGAAACAGTTTTGTATGTCAATTTTCAGTTTCAGCCAAAACGGCCTGTCTTTTGTCGAGCCAGTCGTTAATGTTTCTAGTTAATGTTATTTTGATGGAGCAAATTCCAAGGTGTTTTCACTTAGATTATAGTAAAAACTACAGAATTGCTTGATTGGGAAAAAACATTTCTCAAATGAAAGAAAAAACTGATTGCTGCACGGGCGAACGTAAGTTGTCCCAAGTGCAAAGTTCTGTATTCGAGATACATTGAAGATAAGTTGATTTGGTCAACCTGGTAATTTCAACATTTTATTCTACACTGCGTAAAAAGGATATCTTGGGATCACAGACGCAGCAAAGGTAAGCATTGGTGACTCCGAAGCTAATTTAGGTTGAAACTGACAAAAAGTGTAGTTCCACAATCTGAACGATTCACATGTTTAATGTTCCCTGCATAATCCTGTTAAAATAGTGTTTCTCAGTCATGTTTACCTGTACTCATCCATTAGACAACCGGCAATATCGTAAAGTTGAATTAGATTCAGTTAAACAAGCAAAACCGACAAGTTGTTAGCCGTTGTTAAAAATAATTCATCTTTGTCCCTTGAAGTACAATCTAATTGCAATTTTGCTTCTCTGCAGAAGCTGAGGAAGAGGAGGACCAGGAAAAACTGTCTGACTCCGGTAAAATCATCTTGTTCGTTTAACAAGAGGTTCTGGTATAAAATGTTAAGCCCGTCCTCTTTTCACACACCGAAGTTCCAATTTTGCAACAACGGCAAACTCCTCTCCTTCCAAAATGTTAAATTTTCGAGACTGTTGTTTTATATTGTAAGAAATAAATAAATAAATGAGTAGCACGAGGGCATAGCAGATGTAGCCCTCGACACCCAGTCTCAAGAACTGTAAATAAGCCCAGCACAAGGAATAAGGTTAAGAAGGAAACTTACGATTTATGTTCACAAATCAGTGAACTTAATGTTGCCTATACTTTTTTTACAGACGACGAACCAAATGATTTGGCTGAGTCTGGTAAGCTCAAGTTTTACGAAACTGTTTTTGTGTGTGAAACAGTAAGCACCTAGTTTTGTCGAGTAATTTAGTCGAATTTTTTTCCTATTTTTGTTGGGGCATCTCTATCTATCGTTTAGTTGTAACAACAACGACAAATAAAAAATGCATTTTTAAACTCTTTTTTATATAGATTTTAGTTCGAAAAGGTCTTTCTGCACACGTTCGTGTAGATGATTATGGAGTTGAAGCCAGTTTAATCCAGTTTTTTTTGCAAGGTCACGTGAAACAGGTCTTGAAATGTTTTAATTTAATTTAACTGAAATTAATTAAATGAGTAACTTAAAGTTTTAATTAAAATTATCAGTATTGGTTTTACTTCATTGTATTTCATTTCCTTTTTCTTTGATTTTGCTGGTTTGATTTTGCTTTTTTATTTTGTTTCATTTCATCACTTTCATTCTTTTTATTACTAATGAAGACATACATGTAACAACAACAAAGACCACAAACTAGAGGGAAAAACAAAACGAAAGAAATTACAAATCGCTCATCCAACAGTTTCTACTTCCTGTTTATCAATTGAGATATTTTCTGACATCAACGAAAAATTTAGGGTAACCGCCGCGAAATCCAATATAGGGATTTATAACATCATGTGACGTGTTAAATTACATTATTTATTTTACTGTTCTGTTTGCTTCAAATTAATCAATTAGCACGACACGTTTGATGTGGGTAGGGCGAGCACTACCGGAGTTATAGTTTTCAGTTACTTTCAGCTCTTCTCCAAATCCCAATTCGCTGAACAGGGTTAAGGAAGAAAATTATAAAAAGTTGTTTACAGTTGGTTAACTTGATACTACCATATTTTTCACTACAGACGATGAATCAACTGATGCTTTGGCTGAATCCGGTAAGCCTACATTTTCGCACACTGTTCGTTGATATTGCGCCAAACAGTTAACACCCGCTTAATACTTGATTTTATCGACTAACGTGGTCGAACTGATATATTCTTGGTTGAAGCAGTTTTGGTCCGACTGTTGTTCAAACGCTAACGAGTTAAACTCTTTTTGATGGTTTTCGTTCCAAAAAATATTTTTTGCACACACAGATTTGTATGAATGTTTTTCGGCAGATGAAACTCAATTCTTTTTAGCAGTATAAAAGTGAATAAAAGTATTCGATAACGTGAAACACTTGCTGGAACACTTACTGACGCATATATATTAAATATGTAAAAGACATAATAATGGAAGATCAGGTTTTCGTCGTGACGTCACGTGTAAGCGAGTAAATACTAGATAGCAATAAGCAACAACATTTACACTTTTAATACAGATGAGACTTTCGTCTGGAATGAAGTGAAAGATACAATTTCTTCTTTGTAACCTGAAGCTAGGGTGTATAATGTTGTTGAATTACTTTCATTTTTTTTTATAAAGATGAGGACAGCATTGACCTGGAGGATAAAGATGTCGAGGACCCTGGTTTCAGTCATCGCCGCAGTATGTATAAATCCCGGGGAACTCCCCCTAGAAACGTTGGGGGTTCTCGTCCGAAGAAATAAATTTGTCCCCTAAAAGATAGCAAATTGGCATGGTCCCTTGAAATTGTACCCTAAAAGATAGCGTTTATTTGGACAGAGTTTTGCCTATATTCGGCAATGCTAAGTCACTGTTAAGCGATTTACTTCCTTTGCTTAGAGGTTTCTTTTTGACTAATATCACTTGTCAACAAAGTCTATGTTTTTGCTTTGGTTTTTGCTTAGAAGGTCTCTTGCGATTTTGAGCGAAGATCTCGCCAATCACGTAGAGATGCCTTTAAAATAGCAAGACCCCGAACTTTAAACCCTGAAAAAATAGGACGAGCACCCCGACTTTATTTAAGGAGAGTCGTCCCTCGGGAAATAAATTACTTGTTCTTATTGCTTGAACAGATTGCTACTAATAAAATTTTTGTGACTAAAAATTCTTGACCAGATCGCTGTTAAGTATCTTATAACGTCATTGTGGTGAGCATCCTGTTATCAAGGAAAGGGAAAGGAATTATTAGTGAAAAGACATGTTTGCACAGTAAAATATTCGGGACTTAAGAGGGGAGTCGTTGGAGAAACACTCATACTAAAAGATCGTGTTTTTACTAAAAAACGTAAATTTTGAGATTTTCCCAACATTATTTTTGTAGATGTTTTCTTCTAGGTTTGGCCAATCATGAGAATATGTCTTGAGGAATTTTGCTGATACCACCTGCTAAACAGAGATTTTTAAAACTGATAATAAATGCAAGTTCTTTCAATTTCTTATCAAAATCGATTTATAAGCCTAATTCTCAAACTATTCTTGACTAAAACATAGCAAACGGTTGTAGTTTAAGGCGTTGTCTTGTTTTTAGTACGGTTCTAAACTTGAGCGTGATACTGAGAGAGTTTTTCTAGCTAAAAACCACAAATATTAACACTAGTAGTTGCTGCTTTTAATCTCCCTTTGGTAAGTTTGTGCCACAGTGTTATTATTATCAAAAAATTAACGTGTGAAACAATTTCTTTTCTGTTAATTTCTTAGTTTTAGTCATTATTCATAGTACATCGCGACTAGTTTCCATTTTAAGTACAAAAGAATTTGATTGTCTATTTACACATTCTGAACTTATTTTGTAGGGTAAAGTAGCAAGAAGGGTGTTTTAATTTTATGATAGTGTTTCTAGTTGTTTTCTGGTACATGTGCAATTAACAACTCCTGCAAGCTCTAGCATTCATTTTGATCCCTAATACTAAGCTTTTGTCCCATCAGGATGCTACTATCGATCTTACAGATGTAAGAAATGCAAACGTTACCGTAAGTATCTGTATATAGCTTCAACTTAAAAATATTAATGCAAAAACGTTTTTCAAACTTTTTTTCAAAGTTTCATGTTATTGACCAACAGTAAAGGAATAACAATTTGGCATTTTTAAAAAACATAGTCAGTATTCCAAAAAAACGTAAAATTGAATATCTCAAGATAAGAATATTTTTGTAATAATTATGTTGAACAGAAACAGAATGGGTAAACTGCTTGTATCATAAATGCGTTATTTTATCCTCATCCTAGTCCTCATATATCATTTGCTTCTTCTCCTTTTCTTCCTCCTCTTCTTCTTCTTCTTCTTCTTCTTCTCCTCCTCCTCTTCCTCCTCCTCCTTCTTCTTCTTCTTTTTCTTCTTCTCCTTTTTCTTTTTCTTTTTCTTCTTCTTCTTCTTCTTCTCCTCCTCCTCCTCCTCCTCCTTCTTCTTTTTCTTCTTCTTCTTCTTCTTCTATATTATTATTACAAATGTTATTGTTGTTGTTGTCAACATATTTTGGGTTTTCAACAGGAAAGTGCTACCGCCGCCCTCATTGCAGTTACGGTGAGGACCTACTTTTTTATAACTAATGTCAATTTGTTACGTTTGGTATAAAAGAAGAATATTTATAGCTTTATTGATTCCACAAATACAAAGTGTATACTCATCAGAGATTCAATATTTTCGATTAGGAAAAGGGAAACCGAGTAATTTTATTTAATTCGTGAAACACATCTTAAGTTTGCAATTTACAATATTTTTACATAGCTCAAGTTATGTAAATTTATCACGATAAAAAAAGAGATTCCAACAAATCGGTATTTTTGACTTTCAACAGATCGCAAGTGCCGCCGCCGCCGTTACTGCAAAAAAGGTAGAACAAAATGTTGGTACATTTACAGTGCGGCTACAGAACTGTGAACAACTTGCAAGCCGTTAGTCTAACCAATCGAGAAAGTATTTCTATGATCGCTTACTGTACAAACCGCCCAAATTAATAGAATTTTGTTTTGCTGGCCTTAGCCGAACACATTTAAAGAGGAACAAAAAGATATTGCAAAAGCACCGATACAATTCGTATATTTTTAGTTTTGTAGGGCTAACAAAATGAGTTTGCGAGATTTTTGGTTATTGTGAGTATAACCATATTACAAAACTCTCTCAGTGTAATTCTACATTGCATTTTTATATACATCATCATCATCATCATCATCATCATCATCATCATCATCATCATCATAATAATAATAATAATAATAGTTTTATTTCTATAGCGGCATATACAAAAAGATCTTTATCGCTTTACAATAATAATGAAAAGTAAGGAAAGCACACAAAGAAAACTATAAAACATTACAAAATTAAAGATAATTATGTAAACTAGATGCAATTGTACATTGAATTCAACAATAAAGGATTAACATAAACCAGTTATTTTATTCATTGCCAGTAATGACAACCTATGAAGAGAAGATATGGATACGAGCAATCTTCTCTTATATGTTACTTGATGATAAGTGAGATTTAAATCCAAAATACGGTACTTTTTACATTGTTTATGCTTATGTACTGTAAAATCGTACTTGTACATATAGTTTGTTATAACTACTACTAAAGTTAACACAAGTACGTGACTATGTACTTTCCACACTATAACTTGATTCTTGTTATCATCGACAGTTAAGAAATGCAACCGTCGTCATGTGTGCAAAAAAGGTGAGGATTTGAAATTTCAGTAAACTACATTATAGTGAACATATAGAATTTTCTGTGCAAAGGTCTCCCTAAACAATAAAGAACGAGAACGTGAGTTGCGTTGCAGCTAGTCAGGTTATTAGTGATAGTCAAATCGCTCAGGGTTACCCCTTTTTCATTTTAAGAGATTAAACTTGTATGTTACTCTCTGCACAATCTGAGGGAAAACAGTATATTTAGAATGGGAGGGTGATGGATTCTTCAGTATACTCAGTTTTCTAGGAAGAAATTAAAGTTTAGTTTTCGATGTTTTAACTTCCAATGTTTAATGTTCAGATCAACAACACTTGATAACTCAAACTCTTGATGACTTGAATCCTTTTACTATATTTCAAAGGAACCGAGTAAAATCAATGAAACTAGTGGAAATATTATTATAACATCTCTGCCAAATATTATAGCACCTTGCTATAATTAAACCTTTTCGTGGGGAATGAATAGCTCAGTGACTC
>JAOBYF010038677.1:0-12764 GCA_025403605.1 Parazoanthus darwini
CCCTTCCTTTTTCTCCTTTCCCCTCCCTCGTGTCCTCGATTTTGCTCTCCTGGACGCCCTGGGTTTCCGAGGATGCACTTTAGTGTACTCTAAACCGAACAGCTGAAGGTGGTCCACGACAATTGTTGTTAGAGACGTTCAGACTTGACTGCAGCTACGACTAAGAACTTTTTATCGCAAACCAGAACGTGCTTCATATTGTGATTTCATTACTGTAAGCACGAGATACAAGAGACACAGAGATACACACCAATTACAGATAAACAGACACACAGAAAGACTGGCATGCAGACACTCAGAAAGACACACACACAGAAAGACACTGAAGACAAGCTTTGAAAACAAATATATGGTTTGGTAGACAAGGTTGACATATTTTTCACCGTAAGGTTGGATGTAAAACAAAGAAAGACAGACGGACAGATAGACAGACAGAAAGACAGACAGACAGACGGACGGACGGACGGACGAACCCAGAACGGACTGATTAGCTGGCTGAGATGTGACATAAGACTTACTAGTGTTATTTTCGTAGCAAGTCTTGTGGAATCTTCCTCGTAATAACTCTAACCCTATCATGGCGTATATTACAATTACAAACAAAATCAGAAATAGAATTTGTAGCAAAGGCATCATCGCTCTAGCAATCGATTTCATGACTACTTGTAGACCTGTAAGATAGAAAAACACACAATTACACACTGAATACATTAGCTGTTGTTTCAATTCACCCTCTAAAAACAGCATAAAACCTCATTTTTCTATATTTATTTTTTTTGGTTGGTTAAATATCGCAGCTGCTGCCGTTACTACCATATCTTCTATCAGTTCTACCAAACTTGTATAAGAGATGGTCATCTTCAATATTCTAAGAACTTTAACTACAAGTTAAGGGCCGGCGGAGCAGGAACGGGGGCAGGCGGGCCATGCCTCAACCCCTCAATTTTCACGAGCCCGGCACTCAATCACCGCTCAATCGACACACATACGATCAGATTTTTTGAAAGTTTCTTGTATTATTCTTTGATAATTTGGAGGTTCTAGATATTTGTCGGGAGATTTGTGAGAAAAAATCATAAACTACGAGACTCGCAACAAGTCATGCGATTGGTAGCTCTGGCTTTTTGTTGTATTTACTTTGTTATTTAAGTGTTTTGTTGGAGTTCAAGTTCGATGACTGATAGAATGTTCTACATTTGGTCCAGTGTTTAATGGAATTCCGCTGATGATCAGTTGCTGTTTTATTGTTTCTTTCAGAGTTATGCACCGATTTGTTTGTTTCAGTTAGAAGTTTGAGTTCGAACTACATTCACGAAGGTGATGGTTTTCAGTAGATCTAATCAATGTATGTAATTCGAATACAATACATAACAACTGAACTCTTTACACTGTGTGAAGTTCTGAGATCAAATCTCATATAAGTAAAGCAACTTTCTTTAACGAGGGTAACACGTGACAGTAATTCAACTGATAAACTTGTTGTCCTCCGTGCGCACTTATCCACCCTCTGTCTCTGTTCCTTTTTTCACGGCGTATTTAAAGCTAAAGCTACATGGATCGGGAGAAAGTAGAAACAGACGTTGGAGTCACTGAGGATTGACGGATCAGCTATGTACATGGCGGGGACACGTGGCCGGAAAACAGCCAGTTCATATGATACACTTCATGGGTTTACTCGTGTTACTTACTTGGTATCCCAGAAACTAACTTAAGGGGTCTGAGTACCCGCACGGCCCGTAGGACCTTCAGGGATTCAGTGCCATGTGATGAGTTGTTGCTGAGTCGAGATAACGCCGTCCCAACCACACTGCAAAGGAAACACAGAAACATAAAAAAAAACGCACCATAATTCTTTAAGATATATTACCAAAAGCCTTTCATATCCAATAAAACGCTACCTGACCTTTCAAAACCAACATGTGCATAAAGTGTTGTAGCTTAGGTACTGAAAAGTTTCATTTTTGGAAAACTTAATAAAAGTATCTTTTAAAACAACAAACTAGTATGAGAATCATAATATGCCCAAGTGTCCTATAAATAAATAAATAAAAAATAATACGCGATCCGTTCGTTCACACGTTCGTAAAAATTATTCACCCGCCATCGTAAAACAAATACCTTCAGAGAACAATATGCAGCCATGAATCACTTTTATTACGGTCTCACTGGCTGATCTTGCTATAAATTAATAAAGCAAGAGTTTAGTTTATGCCAAAAACTAGCAAAAGCAACTTGAGGACAGTATTCCGTAAACCGATTCTATTAAGTTAACCGAATGTTCACTAATTTTAAGAAAACATAGCAAACTTGAAAGTATTGTCTTCCAATGATATGCACCTTTGAACTTGTAGGTAGTAGTACGCCCCACTGGCCACGAACAAAAACTTTGAGTCCAGGGCCCAGTTGTACGAAGAGTGGATAACTTTATCCAGCGGATAAGTCCCTATTCAGTGGATAAAATTTGCTCGTTATCCAATCAAAATCAAGAGCGCGCCAATTTTGTCCGCTGGATAGGGGTTTATCCACTGGATATTGGCCAATTTCGGAGTGCTTTTATGCTTTTTTAAAGCCTTTATCTCCCTTTAAGTGCGGACAAACAACTCTGCGAGCGGAAATGATGTCTGATACGATGACGTCAATCTTTACCGTTTACGTCATCGAAAACAGTGGATGCATAAAGACCTGCGGCCTTTCTCGAACGTCCTCCGGTCTCCAATATGGCTTATTAGGTTGTATTGTTTGAAACTAACTGAAACTCCCTGCCATTTTCCCCTCCCACAAGGGCAATACTCCATTCTCTGTGAATTGACCTGTACCGCCTTCCACAGTGCAGAAGTCCAAAAGCATATCTTTAACATTTCAAACATTTGTTGACCTACGTTAAGAACCGAATTTCAACTAAATAAATCTCAAAGTTTTGAAACGCTTAATTTTTAGTTATTTTGATTATGTAAGTGAAATGGCGGGTTCAAACAGATGCCAGTCCTCAGGTAGTTACTACGGAAAAATTCAAAACTCTTGACAGTTTCTTTCATCTCTACTATATATGTAGCTATAGGATATACAACTTTGAATCTCTCAATATTTAGCAAAAACTCCGCTATGATGAAATCTTCCAAGAAGTCGTTCAAATGGGAAATCTCCCTTATAGCAACCGCTCCAGCTTTAGTTTCGTACAGAACCACTTATAACAGTGTTCGACTTGTTGTCTTTGCTAACGATTTCGTAAAAAGTTATTCAAATCCGTCCTTTACACGGCTGCCTCAATATACTCCTGCGTGGCTCTAATGCCGATTCTTAGTTACGACTGGTCCAAACGAGCTAAAATTCACGCTGCGGCAGCCCGAAAGCGTAAACGCAATAAAAATCATTGTCAAGGTGGTAAACAGTTATAAGCGCAAGGGTTGAATAAAGACTTGGAAAGTCTGTAATTAAAAAAAGGCCTCATCACAAGTATCTTCAAACATGATTTGCGTATCAAGTTTGGTCTGTCTGTGTATTTCACCTGCTCAATGATCGGGCTTTAGTTACCAAATACAGACTATACTTTCATATATCATTTTCGTTCGACATTGTATGCCATATCGTTGTACGATAATGGTAATGGACTGTATCCCAGAGGGATCTCGGTCTACCAATATATTTTTGACATTTGAATATTCCAGATATTTTCCGTGTCTTCACCTAAAAAAGATTCATGACCTAAAAATCTAAAAATGTCCTTGCATGGTCCATCAAAACACCATTTTGCTTATGTAAAATTTCCAAGATCCATTTGTCGTGGGGGGTAATCGTAATGTCTATTTATGTTGAATTCGACCGAGTAATGACTTTTAGCCCCTTCAAGGGCATAAATGTAGCAAAATTCAAAAGTCACACGCGAATCTGATTTTCATTGACTTTCCATGGCAAGTTCTCCAGGCCTGGATACTGAAATGTTAAAGGTATGCAAATACCGAACGCTGTAAACTGACTGTTTTCTGCTTCACTGTGTGTGACCATGTACGTATGATTTCAAGGTGTGCTTATATTAAGTGCACAACACGTGTCAGTGTACAAGACATAATACGCATCAGTAATACGCGTAACTTGTGCATTGTCTGAGTAAAGGACCACGCGAAGTCCCATCAACTGCGATACTGGCCTTCCGACATCATTTGCGGTGTCCAAAAATACATATATTTTTAAACAACGGATCATCATTAACAACGATAACAAACAGCAGGACGGTTCCAATACCGGAAATTTGGCTGGTATATTTTAAAACTTCCTCAAGACTAAACATTGAAGGAAACGTTTGCCTTGTAAAAGACTTACTCAGTTAGTCAAAACATTGGCCCCTTGTGGTATTATTGCTGCTTTGCGACTACATGTAGTCTTTGTTATAAGAGACCAGATAATTCTAGCTAATTCAAGCCGAGGCTCATTTTTCTTGATTTTTTGGTGATATCAACCTTAAGTTCCGTCCTTAAATTGTCCATAGTTTTGTACAGAATAAACTGCAAGTAGTTTGGAAAAATATTTATTTTTCTGGTTCAGGACCTGAACCTGGGTGTGGGATTGTTATCAATCTTTTCTTAAAACTGGGATAACTTGCGATTTAGTGTTCTTGCAAAGTTTGTTCTTGCAAAAAGACTTATGTCTAAAAAGAAAAACTGTAGTAAAAGTATTAAAACAGAAACAGACAAAATTATAAAAAGGGGTGAGCACGTAAAACCGAACAGGCTGCGGATTTAAGACGAGCAGAGGGCAACAAACCCGGAGTTATAGACACTGAAAGAGTAACAAACAGAAGAGAGCATCGACAAGTACGCTAATGTAAAATAAAAAGTCACATTGACGCATCCACAAGTATTAAAATAGATTCAACGAGCCACGATTATTTTAATAGACTCGGGTTTTAATCACAAAGTAAAAGTGCTTGATTTACCAATCAGCCTCAGATGTTAACCATCTTCAGATTGATCTGAACCCAGTGACAAAAGCCAAAAAAAATAAAAAAATTACTGAAACCAGTATGCACTTCTCGTTTGTAGCCTTTGTACAGCCGATCAAAAAGCCATGTAAAAATACTCGACTCGCCTATCTAGTTTCATTGCCTGTTTAGATTACTAAATGTCGCAAAATTTGGCATCGGTAAGTTGTTTTTATCCTCAAATGCATTTGCAAAGAATCACCAACCGTTCAACTACGAATCCAACGGGAATAGTTGCTATTCGCCATGGCACAGACCAGAAAAACGGCCAAATAAAAGGGAAGGTAACAGTTCAAACCAACATCTAATTGTTGACAAAGACAATGAATACATGGTGAAACGTTTCGTTTTACAATGCGATTCCGACTAAACATGTTAGAAGCAAAAAACAGATTTCAACCCATTTTAGTTTCGAATTTGAAATAAGTAACACTGAATTACAGATCGTGGTAAAACACTGGGTTTTATTGGTCGTTTAGATCAAAGCAATACGATTTGTTATGGCTGGGTTCATAACTGGTCAGGTAGCTAGCCGGCTAACCGGCTCGGTCATATTTTAACTGAGGTAGTGTATGTTAGGTGAAATCTTTACAGGTACTGCCGTAACCTGAATAGCACGTTATGATTCAGATTTTTGCAGAAGAAAACAACATTTAGTTGAATTTATATAAACGGACGTTATCAGGCGAATCTCAGTTTATTTAATTGGTCGCATCTTGGAGTCTTATTCACCTGTTCATAAGTTATTACATTTCACTCAATTTTGATGGCAAAGTTTACAGTTTTGCGGTTTAAGACATCCCAAAATAGAACTAATAATTGCAAGAAGAAATTCAAAAACTGTGCAAAAAAATAACGATGACAGCAAAACTGTTGGTGACAAGCGAAAACCTTAAACCAAATATTATTGCAAACAAAATCGAACTCAGCCGGGTCACGGAAAAGCAAATTAAAGTTTTGTATTAGTTACGATGGTCAAGTGAGAAATTCTCAAATTCGCTTTCATTTTCCCTTTCGAAAACTACAATTTGAATACCTCATTATTTCAAAAAAGCGACTTGGACAACTATTTCGCGCTAAGCCGAATCTATAGGCGAAGTAAAACTTACATGTAAATTTTTATTGGATCATCCTAAGTCACCGAAAACCAAACAATAGCCTTTGTAGTACAGGTTATCCTATTTTAGCTCCCTTAGTAGCGTGGCACAGCGGGTTTTCTCGCGAGAATAAGGTTTTTCGTCACCACCAGATAGCCGAGGTTTTTTGGTTGATAATTAGGGAGAGCCGAGCGGCCTCGAGCGCGCTTACTATTCGTACACAAGTTAAAATATCCGGCATAAACAAAACGACCTTAGAACAGCTGATGACGCCACACAAAACTCAAGCTAGTTCAGAAAGCAAATAAGATAATACACAATTTCACGGCAAAGTTACTTACCCAACTACAACCACGACGAAGTCAAGAATATTCCAACCGTTTCTGAGATACGCGCTTGGATGAAGTATGAAGCCATAAGCGATAATCTTGACCACAGCTTCAATGAGATAAATAATGACAAAAACTAGTTCAGCGACTTCCTGCAGGAAAAAAGAGACGAGAAACCGATTTGCGAATCATTAAAGTAGCGAAGTTTTCCCCCAATTTCACTTGCATTCACGAAAAAATAGTTTTTTTAAAATCTACAAAAATAATTAGTTTTTCCATATACGGCTTACCAGTTTTTGGTTTAGTTCCGTCGTGTCTCCGCCCGGCAGAGGTTTGTCCAGCATTAGAACTATACAGTTACTAGCAATCGTCAGCAAAATAAAATATTCAAAGGTCCTAGCTACAGTCAAGGACAAAATAGAACCGCGATTGTCCACAAGAGCCAAAAACAATTACAGAAATAAGCGAACCTAACACTGATCTTATAAATTAATCACCAGTTTTTGTGTTATTTCATTGATAATAATTTATTTTTACTTTTCCAGCGAAAAATCAGAGTGCAATGCGAAACTAAAAAAGCAATTTCCAAGGCGATATTTTCATCTTGCTTTCAATAAAAATACTTCAAAATTAAATTGACTCCAACTAAATTTTGACTTGATTTACGATGCACGTACGGCTTGAGATCGTCACAGACCTAACATCTAACTTTGCGGAACGCCAAATTTCAAAATACCAAATTGACCATGAAACGAGAGTTAGACTTCATAGAGAAGATAACCCTCAACAGGAAAACAAGTAATTTATTCGTCTGCTTACAGACAATTATGAAAATAAAAAAATCTAAATTCAAACACTAACTCCCCCAAAAAGGATATTTTGATTCGACAACTTTCTTGCAGTAGAATCGGATAGAGTTGTCTTCTCCTAGACAAAGCAAGGCCCTGTTTGATCGATTTGCCACCTCCAATACATGATCCCCATACAGCGACATTGAACGGTACTTTCGTTGGAAAGCTTCGGTGGCGGCGCGGAGTTTTCCGTTTTCTGTCGCAGCCACTGTTTTGCTTGAATCTCGCTCTTCCTCCGCCATCGAGTCATGTCATTAAAACAACTTTTCGTTTCTTTCTCGATAATCTGCTGGCACAAAAAGTAAGAACGCCATCAAAGCGGCATCAAATGTTGAAATGCATCTCTATTTTCAAGCCGATCTCGGCTTGCAATACGCAAAGAAAATTATTCTGAAATTAAAAATACGTTGTCAGAAGTCCATAATTTACATATGAAGCCCGCCAATCGCTGTCAACTTATGAAGCCAGCTATCAGCTTGTGTAATTGGTGTATCTGGGGAAAATAAAAAGACAGTGCTGTTCTTTTCTCGCAAACACAGCTGCCTGGTCGCATCGAATTAACGGAACAAGGCTTCGAAGAGTAGCGCAGACATTTGATAAATATCAGTCATTTTTTGATGGAAAGCTTTGGTTCGAAGAAGTTTATTATATAGCACAGATTTTGTATGCAATTTTTAATATTGAAAAATTGAAGTTGCATAAACATTTATATTATTTTGTGCCTGCGTATTCATCAAATCGGGTTTTTTCGTTTTATGCAATATACATTCATTTCTTGGATTGTGTTTGTTAAAAGTTGTCTTATCACGTTCAAGAAGTCTTCATTTACATATGTTGTACAATATATTATGATATACACCAAGAATACAACGCATTCAATTCTTTTTGAGAAAAATTTGCATGAAGCTAACATTAATTCAGGAAGAATTCCTTATGGTTAAAAATATTAAGTTGCACTAAACGATGCGGTTTTTGTATCCAAACTACATAATAACAAACTTGTCCAAGGATATTAGAATAGCGCAAAACGACTGAACTCGACTACGATTTCAGACTTTATGTTTTCGTTTTAACTTAATGCCGGTTTAATTCGCAAATGTTCTGATTGCCGTTTAACTATGACCACAAAGTTGATCAATCGATCTTAACTTCAGTTGAACAATACTGCTGAAAGCGCATGACAATGGTGGTTACACATTCGAACGACACTTCAAACAATTCTGTATTGCCAAGCGTTGTGTTGGTGGAAACTGCGCAAACTCGGGGTCAGTTGTTGCCAGACAACTGGGTGCACTTTTGTTCCTAACTGCAATTACAAAATTTAAAAGGGACAATAAAAATTTTGTCTTGATTATTTCCCCGATTGTTTGGTGGGTGGCTTATTCATAATTAAGTGTTTCTCGAGTGCAAACAATATCTTTCCACCTGGAACCACGGTCTTCATGAAAAAGTTCAAGCTGAATTCCAAAACTATTGTATGCGACTAGGCGAACGTGGTCGAGAAGCTAAACAATGATTATGAAAAAGCTTTCTCAGTCTTCACTGAAGCACTATCGACCGAGGTAAACAAAATATCATGTTGGTATTTTTTTAAGACTTCGCAACGAAGTTATTAATTTCGGATTACGATATATATGAACCTGGAAGTTTCACGAGCTTCGCTTGAAGGTCGAGAGCATTCATATTTAGATCACTGTTAAAAATAACCTTCTTCAAAGAACTGCAGAATAAGCGTTTTAATGCTAATTCAGTGTTTATGAAACTCATTCTTAACTGCGACTATGATGTTCTGTGGACGAGCTCAACGAAATGGAAGGAAAACACTCGACACCTAACACATCAGTTCGGTAACGACGAGCGTATTATACTGTGCTGACATGGGGTTTGTAATAAATACAAACTATTGGTTGGACACCTGCACTGACCTGAAGAAAAAGATTATTTGTTTTGGCAAATGTCGCCGAACGACATCATGGCGCGCAACTTTTAATAATTTGAAAATGCAGTAACGAACGACAGATTTGCACTCAGTCCGAGACTGAAATCCAGTCCAAAACTGCACGTCTTAAGACAGGCCAGCATTGCACATGACATCCCAATTATTTTACTTATTCAAGGAATATGTCGACTGAATTGAATACAGCACTTTTGGATCTGCAAGAAAGAATTGTAGAGCCGTTTGCTTTTTGCTTACAAAACCATTTATTTCTTGATCTGGTATCTCTCACTTCTTGCTTAAGGGGTATATCGCAGAGGGGAGCTATCAACGTAATCTTTTGTAGCAACGGACAAACAATATCGCAACTTGTTGTTATCTAGTTGTTGGTTCACAAAACGCCAAACACTTATGAAAATTAATGATATTTTTAAAAAACCTTTCAATCCTAAAATGGTAATTTTTTAATACAAAACAAACCATACAGTTTGATAAATTCGTTCACCGTACTCCATATAACGCCCTCAGGCAAGAAGTGTGAGAGCTAAAGAACAGAAAGAACTACCTCTTTTCAGGATCATTTCTTTCATTAAACAGCAATTGGAGATTATTTTTCTGTCAACAAGCTAATTGTCTTCACAGAAATACTTAGTTTTCTGTGCTGAGTTCTGAGCAATGCGCGGAGTTGTTAGATGAAATGTGTTTGGGAAAAAAACAAAAAAAGGTCGACCGAGAACGAAAGACACAGCAAGAAGTTTTGCTGCTGCATTATTCAAATGTTGCGTTGAAAATGTATTTGCAAATCGTTTTCGGTTAATATGAAATGTAGTCATCCAATGACTACAAAGTCAGTGAATACGTAATTAATCCCAAGTTTCTGATAAGAACCTATTTCGAGAAAAACTTTTGGAGGATCGTGATGACATGAATGTAATAGAATCACTTTTAAAACACGCCAACAACTCTTACTACGTGAAATGATTTGCAAATGATGCTGTATCTGAACGAATTACAAAGTCTCTCACTAACCTGCCGAGTGGGTTATTTCCCAAATATCTTGTTTGGACCGATATATCATAACGCACATCGATAACTTTGCCAGATATTTTGCTGATACTTGCTGGATATCTCAACGAAATTCCCCTTAGCTTAAACCTTCCAAGACTGACGTGACAAACATTTGATCTTTTATCGTTATAAATAACACTCCTCGACGTCAACTGACTTGCACCTGTTAAATAGTCTTTTAAAACCTCTTTACCTCTCGCTGTTCTTCATTCGAACACGGACTCGTGCTCGCGCGCGGTTGTTTGTATCTTCACTTGCTATGCCGTGGTTGCTTACAAATGTCGAAAATAACTACGGGAAGTCATAAATTTGACTTATGAAGCAAACGAACAGGTGTCCCTCGGACTGCCCAATCAAAGGGTTTGAAACTTGAATATGTTCCTTTGAAACACAGATAAAGCATTTAGCAATTTGGCAGAGTTTCTAAGCTCTAAACATGTATGAGCCTTGATGACTGTTTGTTTATTTTGAATTGATTAGCAACTGGAAAATCACGGGGCGCTGCGTTTTGTCGGCTTTTGCCTGGGATTTCTTCAACGTGTATTTTGCTGATACTGTCATCGCCGGCTTTCAATGAGGCTACAGTGAATTTAACATCACAGTTTAACATTTACTCGAAGATAAAATGCTGATAAAACAAAGCAAAGGGCCAATGAAATTGTGGCAGTGAGCAAGCAATGCTTGGAGATGAAATAAGGCTGTAGTGTGAAAGTTCTGTATACACTTCGATGCAAAAAATTTTGGTAAACGATACGCGAATTGTGTGAGAACAAAAATGGTCTTCATTTGATTACCGAAAGTCAGCGAATCTAGATATTCGAAGACTCGAGTGTCTTAGAAACAGCGTCGCATACAGAAATATTTGTTTTCAAAACACAGAAAATTAGGTTATGCCTCGTGGACTCAAATGAAACAAAGGCTTTTCTCATGGTTGCAGTTCTGAACTGGTTTCTTTCAAGAAAAACGCAAAATCATATTTGAAGTTTATCGGTCAAATGTTGGTTGTCAATGAGTGAAACAAGAACATGAACTGATGAAGTCCTTTCAAACTAAATATAAACTAAACCGACAAAGCTTAACTTGCTGATTTTTCGCAAATGTTTCCCCAGCAACAAGACCATAAGCTTTTTTGTTTCTCGTATTTTCACTTACGTTCTTGACACATAATATATCCGCTCGCCTGCAGAATCTGGTGAAGTGTCAAACTTGCAAATACCTAAGGCTGTCAGTAATACTTCAAAATTCGTGAAGAAATATCTTTATAAATATCATGAACGTTAAATGCGTGAAAAAACACAGAACTGTACTAGACAGACCAGACTTTACTAGACAGTTTTTTCAGCGTTTTTCCAAGGTTAATCAGGTTGTTTGGCGGTCTCAATGTATTCTAGAATTTATTCTAAACTAGGTCAGCTCTGTGCGTTTTCATAAAAAACTGTAATTTAAATATTTTTCTATACTCGGCAAAATTTCAAGATTGAACGAATATTTTCGTTTTCACAGTTAATGAAAAACTATCAGGAAGATGTTTTTCAAGGAAATTAATTTTAACGTTCTCAAACGCTGTTTCCGTTTTTATAGATTCAAAAAAATGTAGACAAAAACTATACTTGTTTCATTTTATTTCTACTCGTAAAATTCTACTTGTTTCAGTTTGTTTCTGCTCGTTAAAACTACATTAATTGCAAATTTATTTGCTTTTTACCCTCTTTAAGCCTCTGCAGGCCGTCCATTTTTGATCGTGGCTTTACTGAACATACTTTCTACAAGACGTCACAAACACTGAATTAGTTCATAACTTCTCAGCGTTAGTATGTAATGTCTATTTTGAACCCTAATTACGTATAATAGTCTTAAATGCGTCCACACTTAAGACTTTTCTTCATATATTTGAAGAGTGTTAAGAGCTCATATTCTTAGCTCATTAGCCATGTTTATAAATGGCATTCTTACGATTTCGTCGCATATTATCAACTTATTTTAAAACATTCCCATTGATATCAGGCGTCCCAAGGCGGACATTTAACCAGTCTTATTATGGCACTGATGCAATAAATTGACAGTTTTTCTGCGTCGGCGAGTAAGCCAAATGCGTGGTTCAATCAACAAGAGTTGATGTGGTATCTTTCAAGACGTAGGATTGGATAGGAGGCTGACGTTTTTGAGCGTTAGCCCTTCGTCACAGCAAATTGACGATGGGTTTTGCTCCCACGGAGACCTGACGCTCGAAAAATCCAACCTTATACAGCCATAAATACACCTTATCAAGTCACACATACGGCACGGATGGGTTAGTTGTTTGAATGATTGATTGACCGACTGACTGACTGACTGACTGACTGATTGATTGATTGATTGATTGATTGATTGACTGATCACGCCGTTTCATCTTCCCAGTCTCTGTATCGTCATCTACAAATTTGATTCTGACGTTCCATTCATTTGCAAGAGAATTCACTAAGATTGCAAAAAGTATTGGTCCCAGTTTAGTTCCCTGCGGAATTCCGC
>JAOBYF010038788.1:0-12763 GCA_025403605.1 Parazoanthus darwini
AGACGAGGCTAACGCTGAGTAAATGAGTCTGTAGTCATTGTAATCAGCGGCAACTACGAATACGAAACTGGTCTATTCAAGCCAAAATCTGAAAAACCAAGGCACTGGCTACTACGGTTACCAGTTCCCCAAAGATCATACATTTTGTAGTTTTTAGAGTTTGTTTAGGTGAAAATTAAATGAGATGGAAAAACGGGGGGAGGAGGGGGTGGGGTCACCACGATAATATCTTCGTTTGTGAGAGACCGATGCTGAGCAAATATGAGCAAAAAACATGGGTTTCTTACCCATTTGCCGCAGGGAAACTGGGGCGATAGTCCCCTGAAACTACAGAGATCATAACAATACTTTTCATTTCCTTTGCCAGTTATTATTTTGAACGCTTAATGTTTATTAGAAAAGTTTTGTCAATATGCGCAGCCGCGAGTTGCGCACTGCAAAACAAAGAAAATATTTTAATGTTGTTTACACCATTTTGAACGCGTGGAAGATGAACTGAGTCATCGCGTATACGTGACAGTTCTAGCGCCCATATTGGTCAACGGTTTTATAATCGATAGTTTGAACATTACGAAAACACTTAATTCGACCATGTCTGTTACATTTTCTCAATTTTTTCTTTAAAAAAAACGAAAATTGAGATTCGACCTGTGAACATTTCGTGGGACTGCAAAGTGATAATTTGACATTGGAGTTTTCCCTTAGGCAACGTTTGAAATCCAAGTCAGACAAGTTTTTGTTTGCACATGTGAAATAAAACTGGGGTTTTTCGCATAAAGTTTGAAAGGGTATGCATTAACTTTCAAAAAGCACTTTTTGAGTTATTCTCGACCATCAAATAATTGCATGTATTTATCAGAACGCGATCTTTTTGTGGAAATCAACAAAAAAGCGTTTGGTAATCAGAAGTTGCAAACTAGCTGTGAATACAGAGTAAAAGCCTACTTTAAAAAAGGCGATTTGTCGCCAATATGTCTCACATTTTGGCAGTTTATAATTAATTGAAAGCTTCACTTCAGTTGTGAAATGCTCGTATGATGAACGAGCTTACTACCGAGTGCAAAATCTTCGGGCTTCAATCCCAAACGCAACATAGCATGTTACAGGGCGGAATAGCATTGAAAAGAAGGTAATACCGTATTTTATTTCTCTCTCTCAGACGAATATAAATTGTTTTATTCATACCTTGGTTATTACGGCAAAAAAACTGAACTGATAAGATTTGGAATTTAAGAGCAAAGCCTCCTGCTTTAGAAATACCTTTTTACACATTATAAAACTAATTTACATGTTATATACATTGCCGAAAA
This sequence comes from Parazoanthus darwini, assembly GCA_025403605.1. Lineage (NCBI taxonomy): Eukaryota > Metazoa > Cnidaria > Anthozoa > Zoantharia > Parazoanthidae > Parazoanthus > Parazoanthus darwini. The sequence goes on from JAOBYF010038788.1 coordinate 1,311, forward strand.
CTAGTAAAAACGTTAGAATGAGCTAGAACAAATACCGAAAGGATTACAGTTTGACACTGAAACACCACAAACTGACTTTAACATTATATTTAGGTGAAGACCACACAATTGATTAGTTTTAGTTTTCTGCGATTTGAATTGAAGATCGATCTGAACGATTCGTTAGTAGTTTTTTTTGTATTAAATCCAGAAAAATATCTTTGTGTTTAGCCTTATCAGGTTTTTAACAGAAACCGTGGCTGTCTTATTCTTAAACAGAATCGGAAGTTTTTGTATTTAGATGTTTTTGTATTTAGGTGATTCAGTTAAACTTCAAGTTGTCTTGTGGTTGGAAATTTGGTTCCGGCTGAAAAGCTAAGGTTTTAATCAAAGTTGGTGTGTTTCCCCATATCTGTGTTCACTATTTAAGTACTCGATACAATTATAAATGTCAACGTACTTCATTTTAGTGCATTCCTCAACTTGTCAGTTTTGATACATAACTGCCACCAAACTTACTGGGGCCAAACGAAAAAACACACGTGGTTCTTGTCATCCGACAAACTCATTTTTGATCGACGATATTGCCGACCTTTGATTTTTTATAATTGTAAAGTTGCTGCTCTAACAGTAAACCCGACTTAGACACTATTACTACAGACATGATATCGAAACAAATTTTTTTTTAAGATTATGACTTCGTTTAAACTAAAGGAGTAAAGCAGACGGCTCTACTTCCTAAGCAAAATAACACCATGATTTCGTCGTGTCGCATCCTGCAGCTTTATCAATTCATGATCAGGAACAAAACGCGTTTATATCTAACTTAAAGCCCCATTTGTATCTTTTGCTTTAAAGAGTTTAAAAATGTTAACAAAAACAGAATGTTTTAAAATATGCCTAACCGACCGACCCTAATACTTAAGATATGCCGTGACAGAAACCACGCACTTTATTTTGTTTACAGATAACTGAGCACAATTTGTCAACAGACCCGTAGGCAAGAATTTTAATTGTTGTTTGGGAGTGGAGGTACTAACTACTTCCATACTCCATGAATGTCCTCCATAATCCACTATAAAAGCTAATACGTTTCATAAATTTTGCAAACTTGGACTCTTAAAAGCCAAAATTATGGGACAAACGCACTTACGACCTTTTTTAGTCGTTTCGATTTACGGTAGCGCCAAACACCTAGTCGGACCGTTCTTATGCCTGCTTACTATGCCTGCAAATATGGACCTTTTTTGGTCGGTGGGGGTGCGCACCTCCCCCCCCCCCTTTCCCCAGTGCCTACGGGCCTGTGTCAGGTCAATGTTAAGGGAAAATCTGAATACGTTATATATTGGCAAAACAATGTTGGCACTAATTTTATCATGGCTTACTGTTTATATTTTATGGCAAATTCATGGAGATATCGTGCACGCTCTGTTTTTGATAAGAACCAGATAAATTTGGGCGAAACAGTCCGAGCCCATGTTTTGGTAAATTTAGCCTAAATATTTGACACTTAAACTATTCGCATTTCTATAACTATAACTACAACAATAAAGAAAACTATAAAAGGGAAAACATCAAAGGATCCTGAACAAGTTGGGCAAATTTTATTTGTTCCTCGATTTTCTTTTTAAGGGTTGTTATAAAAAAAAACTGTGTGTCACTAAAATTAAGGCTGTCTCTACATAATGAGTACTCTCCGAGGTTTTTTAATGCGTTCAGGTTTTAAAACGTGTGCTAATCATACTACAATGTTTTCATACAAAAGCTTGTTCCGACCTTGTACGCTTGTACATAAATAAACGGAGGTGTGGCCTGGTTTGCAAATTGTTCGTGTGGGCGAAGGCTCGCTTTTAACCAGATACTGAGAGCCGGAACATTATCAGACAAGGCGATTTGGATTAGTAATCAATTCCTTGTCACTGCGCTAATTTTAAAAACTGTTGCTTGTATAAAATCCAAAAAACCCTTGTAAAAATCTCGAAGCAAACAGCATTGACTTTAAAAGCGTATTTATTGATTTTTTTACTATATTATTAAAGATAAACGAAAATCACCATTCGTTAATACGATTACACGTAATTTAAGCCAAACTTAATCTTTTCTTGTGTTGTGTTGAGTTGTTGCCAGTCTACTGTCTTGAATAACAAAGTCAAAAAACACGTTTAGTTTTTAACAAAAGTACATGTTGCGAGTTTTTGTTTCGCTGTTAAGTAACAATTCATATAAAACTAGGCTACCTTTTCAATTTTTCTGCGGAATTGCGCTTTCCCACATTTAATAGAATGCTTAGATTTTCATACTGAGAACACATCAACTCATACAAACATGCATTTGAAAAAAATGTAACAAAACTTTATTTCAAAGCGACGTTTCTTTTGAGCAACAAGATTTTATCCAATCGTGAGACTGCAAAATAACAGAGCCGAGAAAGGCTTCCAATTTTCTATGTTCCCCACATGGCATTAAATCTCAGAAGAGTTCCAACTAAAAAGAATAAACTGGTGAACTAGATTGAAACAAATGTGTTAGCTGGTGAAGTCGATTTTCATGTTTTAGCCAATGAGTTGAACGGTACAAACAATATCTCAATTAGCACCTTTCTTCATTCTACCTGGTTACTTAGGAAGTTCCTTGCCTCACTTAATAAGCAGTAAATTCTAAATCTAGTTTGGGTTTCATTCCAGAAGTGCAGAGAAAACATAATGATCGGTAAAATTGGTTATCTTCTGTTATTCCCTCTTTTTTTAGCTGCATAATTCTTCTTGGCCTTAGCTGCTCTAGATCATCATGGTTAAATCTAGTCATTGTTTAGCTTCAGCATTATTTTTTACAAACGCTTTTATTTTTTCTTAAAGAAATATACTATAGACCTTTTCTTCAATCGCCGTATCGTGCTTTTTGTTTAGCTCTTTCTGAAGTGCTTCTTGCTTTATTCTCATGTTTTTCTTCGGTGTGCTTTACTAAAAAGTTAGTTCGTGTTTCTATGTTTGATAAGTTAAACTTCTTCCGTTCCTTTACTTTTAAAAGCAACTAGAATTGACATATCGTGCGGTGTTTACACAACTTAATTAAATGATCGCTTTTTACTGATTTTGTGAGATTGAAATGCAGCGCAGCTAATTTTGTTTCACCACTGTGATAGTTATAAAAACGATTACAACTGCACGGAAATTACAAACGAAAAGGATGTTGAAAAACGTTTTACGGATGTTATTCATTCAGAATGGCAGGAGAATGAATCATGATTATTCTTCGTAGTGGAGATTGATACTGTAAAGTTGGCACCGACTCTGAGTGGAACAATTGCGCTAATTTTTACCACAGTGATTACAGGCAACATGGCTATGAAACTTGGCTAGTTTCTATGCTATATGTTTTTTCTTTTGTTCCGGCGTTGTCGGCGTTGACCGCGCGCAAATTAAAGAGTTTTGAAAAACATATGAAAAAATAAAACAGTGTTTTACGGTCATAATTTGTTCAAGACAGGGGACTGGTCACTATTTATCGGAACGGGAAATGGGTGTTACCGTCACAAAATTCTGATTCGGTTTTTAGAAGGCCAACGGGACTTTTAGGGCTTTGCACAATTTCTTTATCAGAGTCTCTGAGTGAATTATCGTACATGCAATATACAAGATAAAACTTCATATGCCGAGTAGATTTCTGCCCAACAAGAAAACAATTATGTTGTGAACTGAAAAAGTTTAACTTTATTTTGTTCAAAATTACGGAAATCTATTTTCCGTCAAATCATTGCCAGTTTTTCCAGAGGATCCTTAACAGCTTTTCAATATCATTAATTACAAATAACTGTTCTGTTAAAATGGTTAGATTAAAATGAAATTAGAACTACCGATGTGTATTTCCGTTTACTTTGTATTGGATAATTTAGTTTACATTCTTTTCCATATCAGATCAGTGAGGACAAAAACATTTTCTCCTCAGGAAACATAAAGAAATACATCACAGCCAAAAGGCAGTTTATGATGTTGACTTTTTCTGTAAAAATACAGACTGTACAACCTTCGGTTTTTAGTATTTAGGGTTTTCCCGGTCTCAGGACTGGTTTTCGCATGACATATATTGTCCTGCGTCAGTTAAGCGAAGCCAAATTAGCTATCCAAATATTTAACTTATTCATAGTCACGTGTCCCCAAGCGGCGACAAACAGCAAAAATAAGAGTGCACATCAGTTTGTGGTTGGATTTTAAAAAACTGTCAACAGAATAAACGACTCATGTTTAATGAGTGTAGCAGAGCTTTGGGCAAAAGTTGATGAAACGATCAAACTAACAATTAAAGCCAGTGCGATTTTCACTATTTAGACTGAATCGAAGCCAAAATCAAGATGACTTATGGCGGTCCTTTCACGACTCAAGGCCAAGGTAAGACGATATCATGTTATGTATTAACTTGAGGTTTTAGCTGTGTTTTCTCTCGACTGTAAAGACTGTTATCCACTGGCGCCCGGCTTAAAACTTCTTTCTTTAGTAACATTATTAACATCAAGTTGTAACTACTTTGTGCAATACAAATGTGTAACGAGTAAAAATATAACAAAATATAAATACAACAAAACCTCACAAGAAAACTACTGATTATCAAAAAATAGTGATAAAAGATGTGTTCTCGTCGCTGTTTTTGTTCAAATTGTGGCTTTCTAAATCCTGCTGGAGTTTTTATTAGTGAAATTGATACATATTCACTTTAGCAGTTCGTCACGAAAGCTCTTTTGTGAAGACAGATCTTTGAGAATTATCCAACCTCGGTAGCCTTTAACGAACTCACATTTTACTTGTTATTCGACAGCGACCTGTTCATCTTAAACAACATTTGTTAAATTTGGAAAGTGTTTTGATCTCTTGTAAGACTGTTATAGCAAGGGCGGGAACTGGTTGAACAAGACTGAATACACCGCGTAAACACTATATTATATATACACTCTCCTTTTGTAAAGATAAGTCAGAAACTTTTATTTTTATAGAAAATGGAAGGAATTCTTACTTATCTGTAAAGTAATGTTCGGTACAGTATTACATGAGTTATGAGAAAAGTCAGTTCGGCAAAAACTACGATGTCTTTCGTCGTAACTAAACATATATTGATCAAAACGTCGATAGCATAAAATATTATCTCACTTTTGGTTTGGCACACCTGAGGCAAGTTTATTGTAATACACCGATGTAATGGAAATATCACTTTTTGAAATAAATTATACTTAGAAGGAAACCTCTAAAACATTCTAAGAACATTTAAGGCTGAAATTTAAGAACATTCAGTCTGTGACTCCGCAATAGAATCCTTTCTTTCTCATTTATAAGGATAAAACAAAAGTTAAACTGACGGGCTGTCGTTGTTTTATAATGCGTTTCATGGTCAGAACTGACATACATCTTTTATTACCTTTCTCAGACTCGTGGTTCTCTTTTAAGAGTTATGCTATATACGTTTGGACTGAGTATTTACTTCAGATAATAGTTGGAAACTATCCAATGATCAGTGTATTGTTCACACAATATTTATACATATTTTTAATATTTAAATACTTAAAAATAGTAACAGTGAATTTGAACTTGTGTTCCAATATTTGGCCAGTGATATAAATTCAACAGCAACAACATTCAAACTTAATTTAACTACCAAAAGCTTTACGAATTAAAGAGTAAATATTTAAGTTTCCGTTTAAAAGTTACAGTAGTGATGGAAGCGGTACAGGAGAAAAAACGGGATACAAAGGTTTTAAGTCGATATGGATGTTTTTGAAAAAGAACCCACAACAACACGACAGCTTTACACCATAATATAATACAAAAGCATTTTCTAGCAGTTCAACACATGCAACAAACTTTACTGAAGAAAGTTCAGCTTGTTTCTTGTTTTAAAACAAACGTTCCGTTTTCAAACCAAGTTGAACATTTGTTGTAAATTGTCAATAAAAGGGGACTGCGATAAAAGGCATTTGACAAAAGAAAACACAGGTTTGATAAATATTTTATCGTGTCCATCAAGTGATGGCGGATGTTCTATTACTGACAGGAATGTCACAAAATATCACTATCTGCACTTTTATCCGAAGCCGATCATTTGAATATGATTCTGACTGCTATATAACCTTTCAGAATCAGGCGTAGCTCCGTTTGTTAGTGCGCGGTCTTCGGAGCTGGAGGTTCCTGGTTCGACTCCAACGTCTGTTTCGACTTTCTTCTGATCCGAGTAGCTTTAACTTTATATTCCCGTAAAACGGAGCACTGACAGAGAACGGGGGTAAAGTGCGCACCGTGGACCACAAGTTTATCAGTTCATAACTGTCACTTGTTACCCTCGCTAAAGGAAGTTGCTTTACCCTTATCTTTCGGAACAGGAGACAGAAGTTCTATGCCAGTAGAAACCTCTTGACCGATTTTTTTTAAAATTTTTAAAAAACTTTTCTTGAAATGCAAAGAACTTGATGCATAAAAAAGGGTTTCCTTGACTACTTTTTGTGTAAAATGCAATCAAGTGCTAAATACAGGCTGATTTGACGTCCTATCAAGTTGTCATGGAAACCGGTATATCTGTAAGCAACTAAACGCTGACTTGTCTGAAGTTCTGTATATGTCGTCAGTGTTCTGTGGTAGACCCTTAAGGGCTGATCGCGCTAGAGATGCAAACGTAGACGCAAACGTGGACGGAAACGCAAGCGCAAGAACATTTCCACTGAGGACGCAAGTGGCGGAGCAAGCAATCCAAACAAAGAGGGTGCGCATGCGTGATTGTCTCTGTCTTTGGCCTGCGTCTGCGTCTCCGCTTGCGTCACCACAACATACACGAGGAAAGCAGCTGTATTCACTCCTGTGTTTTCTGCTGCAACGTCTGCGTTTGCTCAGTATGAACGGGTCATCAGTTGGAGTTTACTTGCTTTAATGAGTTGCCAATACATCGAAATACCCATGCAGAGTCATTTAAATAAATATATAACTCACTCGGGAATTTGCGATCCTGTACAATCAATAAATATAGGTTGTCATACCAGCTACTCACGTGGTCCTCTGCATGTGACATAAACTCCGCTTTTCTTTCTTTTATTGGATGATAGTTTCTGTCATAAATGTCCAGTTTCATATTTGTAGTTGCCGCTGATTACAGTGTGTTATCCAAGACTTGAATGTTTATGAATGCCAAAAAAGTTATTAGCTAGTTATAGGTCTGTGAGGAGGTTCAGGTCACACTGTATATTTCACATCAAAACGAGACTAATACTGTAAAAATGAATCTATAGCAACTGGGAATTTGAAACGAGAGTATTCCGTGTAATCTGCAAGTATAGTTAATAATAGTTTTTATTTTGCTTAGTTGTTGTTTAAACTTTAAACTTAGATGAAGTTAATGTTATTATTGCTGTTTTATTGCTGTTTTTATTATTGTTGTTGTTGTTGTTGTTTTTCTTCTTCTTCTTCTTACTATTATTACTATTATTATTATCATCATCATCATTATATTCAATTTTATGCAGAAAGTATGATCTACGCGTAATTTACTAACTGGCCCTCGATATCATTCGTTAGGTTTAAGCCTCGGTAACTCAACCAACCAAACTTCATCAGCCAGAGAAAGACTTCCCTTCTTGTTCGGGACAAGTGCTCAAATCGGATACACTTTGTTTGCGGTAGTGCTCATCGTATTTGATCTCCTTGGTAACGCTATCATCATACATATTGTACGCACGCGCCCACACATGCGCAGTAAAACTAACATATTAATCTCAAACCTGGCCTTGTCAGACCTTCTCATGGTTCCAACTTGTCTATACATGACAAAGCATCTGTTCGTTGGCTACCAATGGTTTGGAGGCACCGCTGGACTTGTGTTCTGTAAAGTTGCAAGTTCAATGACATTGTTATCCTTAACCTCGTCAGTATACACGATACTACTTATAGCTGTCGAACGGTTTTTCGCCGTAGTATTTCCTTTGAGAAAATCTCTTCACAGAAAACACGCAGCTGTCTCGATTTTCCTAGTATGGCTAGGAGCTCTCGCATGTTCAATTCCCGAGAGCATGATGGTTACAGTCAGACCCTGCAGTGGGCATGCGCACTGTTGTGCTGGCAAAGGTAAACAAAGCCCCATCTCGTACACGAAATACACTACTGGTGTAATCTGTCTCACATACGTCGCGCCGCTTGTTGCTATATCTACGTTGTACTGCTTCACAGGATACAAGCTGTGGGTAAGCAAAGCTCCCGCTGAAGACACGCGAGTGGTCGCGCAAACTCGTCAGCTTAAGCGAAAAGCCATTCGAATGCTTGTCACTGTGGTTGCGGTGTTTGCACTATGTTGGTTTCCTCTCTACGCGGCTGAAGTACTCAAGATGTACAAGACAAAGCTTTACTACAACTCAGTTCCCGTAGAAGTTCAGTTCATTCTGCCTTGGTTTGGGGTCGCAAACTCCGCAATCAACCCTTATTTTTTTCCAATCTTCTGTGAAAAGTTTCGACGTGAGTTCAGACTCGTTCTTTGTTGCGCTCCAAAGAACTTACGCTTAGCTCTCTTCAGCCAAGAAAGCGATACCACCAGACAAAGCAGAAAAAAATCCAGTATTCCTACAGTAGAATTAACCAGGTTATAATTGTTTTAAAAACTGAGTACAAATGTATGCATAAGAAACACCGAGAAAGTAAAAAATTTATAAAATTTTGCACTACTTAACCGAACAACTTTCAAAGCATTCATTTGTAAATAAACTTTCACACGTAATTTTTATATGTTGAGATCTCATAACCTTTGCATGTAATGCCTTCAGAATCAATAGCAGTGTGTTATTGGAATTTAAGTAAACAACCTTGAATGTACACGCGAACATATGTATCCACGATGCATAGGCAATATAGTCTAATATTATATCAACAATTCTTTAACAATATTCTTTAACAAGTGCTGCTGGTGATTTAATCAATTAGTGATGAAGAAAACGTGTGCTCCAATCATGCTTTGGGAACCTGACATTTCAATTTCTAGTCATTTACAGCGCGTATTCACGGTGACATCGCCAAGGTCTAGGTTCGGTAAACCGGGTTGTTCTTTTACAGGTTTCAGATAGCAATTACAAAAGTGTTCGTTAAAATTTGACATCATTAAGGTGATTCGATTTGGATTTATAGCTCTTTCGATCTTGGCGGCAGTCTGACTTTACATATTTCCTAAACATCATTAAAATCCCTATACCATAATTCTCTCAAAAAATTCTCTCGAATAAAAGCCGCTCTAAATGTAAGGCGTAAATGTCTTAACCCAATTTCACACCCCAAATGCGGCCATTGGTTTATGTACGAAGGGGCTTAGGACTAATCTTAAAATGGACCTAAACCAAACTGTTAGCACGATGAATTAATCTTAGTGCAGCTGTTATAGCCAGGTCTCCGGTCGTCTCCTTTCTACCGTCCCACTGGGACGAGGCGAGCGTGACTATGCGCAGATGTCCGAAGTTGGTTTTCTTCCTGGCGTCCTTTTTTCTCCTGCCCCCACAATTCCTCGCGCGCCCCTCCGCCCGGCAAAAAAAGAAAAAAGACGCCTGGGTACCAGGCTATAGTTGTCATATTCTACTTAGTAAAGAATGAAAACATTGGCCACCAACTTTGTTATCTTTAATAGTTACTCACTAGTAGGGTTATTGCTCAAAGACGGTTTACAAGACTGTTGATAGTTCAGAGACTTTAATTAAAACGGCCATCTAACGTGTTAACGTTAGTATAATGTCATTCGAGGACGACGATTTTTAATATAAAAAGGCGCAAAATTCCAACCGGTTATAAGCCTAACCGATTTTGAAACGCCAGTTTCCTTTTAAAATACCCCCTCCTCGTCCCGAAAATATAGCAAAATCATTTTAAAGTGCTTTGGAAGGTATAAGGTGAAGGGCTAGTTATCGGAATTTGACGGTACTTTAGCAAAATCAAAATTTTACACCTTGACAAAACTGCAAGAGTGTTAACTAACATTTTTTAAACTACAGTTCGCTTTTCCTTCTTTAAAGCCTTTCCGTTATTTCTTCTGTTGTCCTTAGCGGGAATATTTCCCACCGTTTGGCATCTTGCGCGGCAGAAGTACACGGACAGGGCTGCAGAGAAGCATAGCGAGATTACAACAACGATACCAATTACTATCAACACGATGCTGCTACCGCTGAAACGTTGTGTTCGCTGGCTCGGTGATGGCTCTTCAGTTGTGGCCTGGACAAGTGTTGTATTTTCTGGCGTGTCCGGTGTCTGAAACATTTTATCCTCGCACGAGATAAGCCAGAGGGGCTGGTATACAGCAATAACGATCAACACGGCTAGAGAGGCTCCCTTGCACATCATGTTATCTCTACGGTTTCTTGTTGTGTCTTCAAAGTGTTAATTCTCACTGTCCAGCCTCACTCTTCGGTTGCGAACTTAGAGAGGGAAAACACGTGTTACAAAACAAAGTTAACTTTGCGCCTGAATAGTTAGATATTCAAAACTGGCCACTTGAGTCTTATGCACAGTTGACTCTCGATAACTCGAACCTACGGATAACTCCAACTAAATTAATGCGCACTTCAATTTATTTTCTTAATAGTTTATTCCCGATAATCGAATCTTTAACCTGTTTCCTTTTAATGTTCGAGTTCTTCTACATTAAATATAAACGTATAGAATGCTTTGTAAACTGATTTTATGTTTTTTTTAAATTTTTGGACAAGTTTAAAACGAGGAAGAGGTGCAACGTTTATAACAAAACCACAGTGAGTTGAAAAAGGCCTGACGTGGATCCAGACCTTAATGTTTAGTTGTATCCATTCGTGGTTACGCTAGCGTGGTATTTTTGCTCGAACGACCAACAAAAAAGATCGTCTATGGCGATACCGAGTCGTTTTCTGTTGAGCACATTCAAGGAGCATTTTCACTGAAGCCATGCACAGGGGTTTAAGTGATTTCTACCGCTGAGATGCTGCTACCCCTACTGCTGTTGCTTACTGACTTAATCAATTTGTAATTAGCCTACCTACTTACTCACTTTTTTCCACTTGCTCAATTACTTGCTTACTCATTTACTCGCCTACGTACTTGTTTGTTTAATTACCCTATATTTACTTACAAACTTTTACTTCCATACTCACTTACTTACTGACTTATTTACTTTATACTTACTTACTTACGCACTCACTCACTCACTCCCTTACTTAATTACTCACTCACTCACTCATTTGCTGACTTACTCAAATACTTACTCACTTACTCACTCACTTACTTACTTACCTACTGACTTATTTTATACTTACTTACTTACTTACTTACTCACTCATTCACTCATTCACTCACTCACTTACTCATTCACTCACTCACTTACTTACTTACTTACTTACTTACTTAACTAACTAACTCACTCGCAAAATAATAGACTCGTAAAATGTTACAAGGGCGTATGCCTATGGCAAGAAATACCTAGCTCAAATAGATACATTTTGTAAGCGTGCA
>JAOBYF010038899.1:0-20536 GCA_025403605.1 Parazoanthus darwini
TGTCACCTCGGTGCAAAAACAAGATAGCTAATTACCCAGTCTAAGCTCTGGCAACATTGAATTTTTTAAGTGCGTAAGAAAAGAACATTGAGCCTCAGCAAAATTTTACTGGTTCTCGAAAAAAGAGTGTAGCCATCTTGCTTCACTAGTTCACGAGTTTGAACAGTTTTAGTAACGGGTCAAAGGTTACGCTTTATTTGCTATTGCTAAAAGATGTTCAAAAATATTCTAACAAGCTTCTTGGAAACCAGAGTTCATGCTGTTGCATGACGAAAGTTCTTTGATATCTGCCCTTGTTAAGGCCTGACAAAAGCGCGGGTAGTTGTGATCTTGACCATTAAAATGAAAGAACTTTCTTTTGTTTTCAAGCTTACTCTGAAATGAAAAGTTTCAACCTATTCAGACTTTCAAAGAGGTCTTAAGTTTCCACAGAATCTAGCCTAGCCTTTTTCTATTTTATTGTCGAATTATAGTTCATTTTGTATGAAACAGGCCAAGTTCTCATTTTTTACTGAACATTACATGCACACAATAGTTTTTTTATTCTTGTATACAAAAACTGAATACGTAAAAATCGAGGTATGCTGTGTTACGTTTCATGATGGCCTGATTTACCCACTATAGGGTTTGTAAATCCTGCACCCTCCAATCTTTCTTTCACAGTTCCTTTCGTCTTGCAAATAACATAATTATATTGAAAATGAATGAACCGTTGAACCGTTACTTGAGAGAAGATGCACTTGTTCTTCTGAGTTTAAAATGAAAGATACGGCTTATTAGAGACTACAGCTAGCTATTATTTTTTTGTCAATTCAGTTCAATGTATTTAACAGCAAAGAAGTGTAACAAGTTTACTAAACAAAACAATACTTCACAGCACGCAAAAAGAAAAACCTTAACTTACTAGTCCGATGTTTTTACCTTAATGCTTTGATATAACAATATCTAATGAATCAAAGAACGAATTATGTAAAAGCTTCCTTTAACTTACAATGCAGTCATCGTTTAGTGATTAGACAGTTGTTATTTTGGTTTTCCATTTCGTATGTCTTTTACGTGAGATAGGCTTGTGTGAGTCACTATAAACCTAATAAAGGGGACCACATTTCCTTTCGTGTGCCTACATACCTTAAGGGCGAATAATTAAATTGATGTCACGTTTGCTCTTACATAGATACATTTACTGTATTTCAACTCAGAATGGTGAAACTTGTTAGGTCTTCAGCAAAAGGGGGTGATATTACGCCGAAAAAGGTTACATAACAAAAGCTAGTGTCTTGCATCTCGTCATACGAATATCAAATCTTTAATAAAATTGTTTGCAGAAGTGCACATCTCAAATATTTATTCACTTTGTGCCCAATATATTATTTTCTGGAACAAGACCCTCACCTAAGGTCAATACACCTAAAAGAAAAAAAATATTGCTCGAAGTTTTTTTCAACTGGAGTTTTCAGTAACGAACAACAGACATTTACAAAGAAAGGTAATCTGAAGAGGTTAAAACCTTACAAGAACAAAAAAATTTCCCTTCTGGTTTTCTGTCGTTTGACTTTTTTACATTAATGAACCAAAAAAATGACTTGTACTCCAAAACGTTCTCAAAATCATACCTTTATTGTCTTTTATTGTTTTATCACTTGTCTTTTACTGTCACACATCGGTTATAATCTTTAAGAACAATGGTGTTTTTCTGTAGCAAAACATGTTTCAGGAAAAAGTGGAGATATAAGAACAATATTATCAAAAAAGCAAATTACTCGTGAGTTCAAAGTCTCTCTGCTGCTTATACACCAAGAAGGTTTTTCAACTTTGCATTTTCTTGTCGAAGACAACTCAGTTCTAAAATAAGTTGCGTGTTTTCAGCCTTTAGAAACGTTACTCTCTGCTGTGTAGAAAGCTCCTGTCTTCGCTTTGCATCGCGTGATTTCTTTGCTGCAAGATTGTTCCTATGTCTTCTCTGCCAGTATCTTTCATCTTTCACGTTTGCAGGCATTTCCTTTTTTTGCGCTTTCTTACCTGTTGGAAGATTTGTATTTTTATTTCCCCAATCAGGACTTCCCGAAGAGCTGCAATCGGAATTCGCACCTGACAACTTACGTCTTATTCCTTCTTTGTTATTGTTTTGCATTCCACAATGACTTGCAGCCCTAATCTCTGATTGTACGGCTTTCGATGTGGTTAAGGTCCCCGTTCGTCCAGCTGCAGACATTGATTTGAGAACAAACGCGCTGTTAGATTCTGAGGAGTCAGTCAAATAGTTGTTCTTCCTTTGATCTTCTGAAAACATGAGACCGTCATTGCTGTAGTGTCTATCAAGGAGCGGCCATTTGCAGGTAAAGGAAGAAGGAATAAAGGGATGAAATGCTGAAGGACCTGAAGAACGGTTAAAATAACTAGAACTTAAGCTCCCACCAGTAAATGGCTGGATAGACGATGAACTGCTCATCCCCTCTGCTCGCTGACATGTATGTTCCATACTGAAAGAATTCAGAAAACTTCTTGTTGTGCCGGTGCTGATCAAATCATTGAACGACATTCTGTTCATCACTCCCAAACAGAAGTGATTGCGTTCACATCAAGTATCAATTTTACTTTGTACACTGAGATATGAAGTCTGTCATTGACGTTCGGAATCCTGATGCTTTCAATCGTGCTTACATAACCACTTACGTTCTCGTTGCAAAATGCTGCTTGTTCAAAAGTATCAAGCTACGCTCGCACTTCGTTTTGTGAGGTACCAATATACTTGTAATGATATTCGCCTTTCCAAGGAGTTAGGCAATTTGTTAAAGTAATGTCCATTCATGCCAAGTGCTTACCCTGACTCATCATATATTGGGGCCAAGTTAAAGGTTGCTAAAATTATCCTGCATCGCTAATCTACATATTTTATCCTGTAATTTCTATGCTCTCTTATCTGACTTTGTCCGCAATTGTAAACGCACCAGTGATCTTCTATTGACGAACAGATGGAAGCGTGGGAGGGGGGAGGGGCTTGCTTAAGAAGGCTGTGCTGAAGCTGGGATAACCCCCAAAAGCTGTCCCCTTGTTTCCTTCGAAGCAGGTACCCACCCTTGGTAAGCGGAGGGAGGAAGCTCTCATCGAAAGAACACAAAGTGTTTACTTTTTTGAAGCAATTGGTCTTCAGTATTCATTTTAAATGTAAGGAAAAGAGATTATTGCTGAATTAGTGCATCTAGTTTGCTGTTATGTAATATCGTTACTGAGCGGAACTAGTATGATTAGTGTTCTACAAAGGATGACATGTTTTTTTATGTTAATAAACACGCTTATGCAACAGCTTTTTACACTTAAAAAAATATTCTTGTTTTCTTTAAATGTATTGACATCCAAGATATACTGTTGACTCAGCCACTTCAGCGAGGTTCTTCGAAAGCTGCGTGCTATAGATCGCAAAACTACTGATCGGGATGTGCGGCCATCTTGAGAAACACCTTACCCGTTTCAAACCAAGCTATGCGAGTTTTCCTAACCAATTTCAAACCTGAATTTATTCTCAGGCAGGCCTTTTTTAACTGCAATACAACAAACTTCCACAGTTTCTTCGGATCAGACTAAAACAGTATCAAGATCTAGTGGCTCGTTAAACGATACTCTTTGGGGCACACATGTTTTCCTACTTATAAATTTCATGCGAGGGAGTATCTGTCCGGGATCTCAAATTATATTCCATTTCCGACAATCAAATTAAAAACGGTTGATAATTTTGCACTTTCATTGCTTCCTTTTTTTGAGAAAACAGCTATTTTGACGATAGGATTTGGTTCTTGAATATGAAGCCGCTGCCTTTTAATGCAGTTTAATGAGATAGCAATATTCAGTGAGACATCAAAGTATTCTACTAGAGATTATATAAAGAAGCGTGGGCAGAAGCCAAGAACCTATTCTTAAATGTTTCCCGGTTGAGCCCCTTGCCTTTCCTTTTTCATTCATTTCTCTTTAATTTCTTTTCTGACACTTTCTGCTTTTTTCACCAAGACTTTTGACGGCATTTTGTTCCCTATCTCTTGCAAATCGTGCGCTGTTGACGTCGAAAAAGAATCGTTGTGAGGTTCTAGATCTATACGGTCAAAAGCACATGCTGACGAAAAGAGGTTATGTGACGTTAAAACTAATGACGTCCCAGGTAAACCTTATCTGCACCTCAAAATGTTGATTGTAGTTAAAATTTTGGCAAAGATAGTGTTAAACTAATTCAATAATATGTTAATATGAGCAAGGTCAGAGGAATTGTTCAAAATGAGTGGTTTTTCAACTATGGTTCAATTGTTAGCTAATCGCAAAAATGTCCAAGTTGGTCTTCATGAGATCCACTAAAAGTGACGCAAAAAACAGGATGAGAAATCTAACGAACTAGGAAAAAAAATTGATTTGACTTTCACAGCATGCTCCTCAGACGTGATTGGTGAGGAGGCCTTGGATGCAACACTTCTTTAAATAGTCTAGGGTTGATGACTGAATCTGCGTGCAGCAATGCCAAAAGTTTAGAGTTTGACTAGCCTCTGAGCTCGAATTGAGCTCGAGTAAAGGGTCAACCTTAATCTTATCCAAGCACGGAATTCGCCAAATGCAAATCAAACTCATAAATCATCTAGTATCAATGATTTTGTGTTATTAGCTTCATCTACGTCACCGTTGTCAGTGAAAACTTCACTTAACAATCATCATCAGTTTCATACCATTCTTATGATTGTTCGAATTCTTGTAAACTGTTTATCCAGGGTAACATAGAAGTTGTTAGCAGTTCCTAAAGTGGGAACAATTGGGTCCGGGTGTATGGCCCCCAGGACACTTTGAGATAATAATTGCTAATATCGCAAGAAATGCGTTTAAGCAATGTAACGGTATGTTTGTTTAGACGTGCAAACAGGAAAGCCGAAATACATGTAAGTAAGCTTTTTGCAGGGCATAGTACTAAAACTCGGTTATAGTTAAGGAAAAAGCCGGTAAAGCCCCATACACAAAAACATCCGTTATAAGTAATTATGCATCATGCCAGTTTTGTGTACATTCCACCGGCATTATCTCTGTATATCTTAGAAAATGTGATAAGAAGGCCGCGCTTCCCCCTGCCATCTCTTGCTCTATGAAGCTGTAATAAACAAAGCTTTTTTACAGAAAAAAGCGCGTTAATCAAGACCAAACCGTGACATATGTTTTGTTAAGTGACTATTAGTCATATTATTAGCTACAAATGAGCAAGATAAGCGAAAGGTATTTATGAGAGAGGGCATTTCAGACGTGGTGCTGGTTTAGTTCAGTACAACGTGACTGCACGACACATTTGAAATATATAACATGGTGAATGACAATGACTGAGAAAGCTTTCACAACTTGGGGAATACGTAATCTTACGTGTTACAGTCATGACCATGCACAAGCACGAAAAGTTTGTAACTATATTGTGCTTGTTTATTTGGGTAAAGAAGTAATTCTATCATTGATTTTATAAATCTGACAAATTAAATTTTGTGTTAAATAGTGTTAGATGCCCAGCTGGACACATGTACAGTATTGGGGTGTTTTTGCCGCTCATGACAGAGTTTGTGGCCGCTTCTGTTTATCGACATAGCAATTTTTCAGTACAAAAGCATGTAATCTGGAACTGTTCCCATCAAGAAGAGAGGGAATAACCGCCTGAAAGTAAGGCTCAAAATATAGGGGGTGTCGGGGTAGGTGGAGGGTTGAAACTGCGATGTTAAACGCGTAATAATTCTCTGTCGATGAAGGAAAGGAGGATGACAAAGTGAGTACCTCTTGTTATATATCCCGACCTGAAGGACCTGGGTTGGCGAAGTAGTACGACAACTTGCTCTTGTATTAAGGCAGCTGAGGTTTGTTCATGCTTAAAACATAAGTGGTATCAATTTCGTCAGCACTCGATTGCTCCTGTCTGAATAAAAAAAGGCCCAGGGTTTGCCAGTATATGCAATAAGTCTTGACCTTGTTATTGATTTTTCAAAGATAAGGGATAGTTGATACTTTGCGAACGATCGATATTGTTGTAAACACAAATACCGTTGATTCTCTTTTCAGTTACATCATTTTCTTTTTAGAATATTTGGTATTTGAGCCTTTAAATACATGTTTTGTATTAAACTCAAGGAAATTTATTGCAAATTTGCTAAAAACAAAACTTCTGAAAAATCCAAGATGGCGGACATGCAGTCCAATGAGTGTTGTTGCCATAGCAACTAATTAAAGCTTTATTGTTGTATCGGAAAGTAATTTGCAAGGCTAAAGCTGCTTCCATGCCAAATGGCACGTTTTTATCTGTAACCATTTCGAAAATCTCTACATCCCCATATTCCCATAAACGTTGGTATTTCTCAATATTGACCATTGCGATTTTCAGAAAACTATGTTGAAATCCTCCATCAAGCACAAATCCCAATGCCAAATTTCTGTCCTGTCAAATTCAGTTTAGCAATTTATATTTAGGTGACACAAATTGCCTAGGAAACAATTTTTGATCATTGACAGAGAGAAGAGGTATATGCCGCGAACATTCGAATGCCTGTGGATTTCACTTTATGCCTCCATGTTTTGGTTTGCTTCACCTCAAATTGTAAAGTATGGATAGCAAGCTGTGCTATGTAACAGCTTAAATAATATTAAATAAGCAGATCATGAGCCAAAAGACACAGTCACAGCAGTTCACTCTGTGTGTCCACTCTATCGATCAATACTACAAACAGAACAAATGGCGAAACTCACTTTTGTATCTGCTAAAGCACAAACTTTGTTTATAAGTCGGCCACTACAGCAAAAATACCACCAAATAAAAGCAAATTCCTGAAAAATTTTCACCAATATTTCTCAAAACAGAAAAATGCTACGCACCTTACTTTTCAAGATTTTTCTGGCGTCTTAACAAGCTAATTTCTTAACAAAATATTCCGAACTTCTACCCTTTACTTACAAAACTCGTTCACCATGCAACAAACGCCATTTGTTATAAGGTGGCTCTCGCACGTTTTCCATTTTGCTGTGCCATTGAAATTTATGAAAAGCTTTCTCAAATAGCATGATGGATTCGAACCAGTTATTTTTTAGCTGGTGTTACAACAACGTTTTAACTTAACAATCATCGTACTACCACCGGAAATTTTGTTACCATGGCAATGTGTCAGGGCCAAAAAATCGATAAATGCGATACGTCTCCTCGTCAAGCCACTACAACTAATGTGCCCGCCGTCTTTAATCAGTTCCAACTCCTAAACACAAATCAAAACAGGTTATTTTCGAGCAAGAAGAGCTACAGCGAGTTAAATGGAATAGTTTTAACTTTTTACCACAACTGAACAAACTAGTTTACAAAAATTTCAAAAGTTAGAAATTGGTACATACATTTTTTTTATCTCCAACTTTACAGTCCGTGTTCGTGATGCAGTTGTTAGTCCATGGTTTTAAGATATTTAAGACATAAGCCATAAATCCAAATATTGGTCTTGAAGTTATATTTCTTTCAAACAAACTAAAACAAGGCATTGTTACGTCTAATCAGTTAAAGTTTTTATGGATCTCGTAACAGTACACTAGTTTACAAGAATTCCAAAAGTTAGAAATTGGTACACACATTCTTTAAATCTCCAACTTTACTGTCTGTTAGTCCATGGCTTTAAAATTATTAAGCCATAAGCCATAAATCCAAATATTGGTCTTGAAGTTTTATTTGTTTCAAACCAACTAAAACAGTTAGTTGTTATGGCTTATCAGTTAAAATTTTGATGGATCTCGTAAAAGTGCACATTACCAGCTAAAAGGAGTATATATTGAAACATCATAGGAAACAATACAAAATAGTAAAAATAAAATAAAATTTTGTGAATGCAATTCTCCACTCCACTATGTAAACACTTAGAAAACTTTCAACTTGTTATTTCCTTCTCGCTGGACAATGATCTCAGTTCTGATTGGTATTCGCGTGTTCTTTATCTGAACAGCCGTGCTAGCTGATGCTTTACCACATCGCACATCGTGATCTTTTCGACATAAGCTATACTATTGTTTTCCTTTCCGAGTACCCTTTCATCGTTCATTTTTGTTAACGTTTTGCCATTTTGTTTATTACGAATTGGAAGATTATCATTTTTGCCTCCTCAATCTGGAGTTTCCGAGATGCAACTAGATGTTGCAAATTTTCTCAATGTGTTGTTATGGTTTTCTACCACGCAACTATGTGACTCAATATCCAGTTTCTGTCTACCAAAGGCAAAGGGGATTACTTTGCGCTCGTTTATCTACATGTATTGATTTGAAAACAAATGCATCGCTTGTTTTTCAGAACCCCGTCTGCTTGCTGCACAGTATCGACATCAATTTGTAGAGACACGGACAAGGCAAGACAAGTCGCGTGGCAGAAGTATTTTCTCAAAGTACTGGTTGCTGCTTGATATGCTGCTCATTGTCTCTGCTCGTTGGTGTGTGAGGTTCTCAAGTCTGACCACTGAAGGAAGGATTGGTCTTCGTGCTTCTGTAGCGAACATGGCGCATAGGAGACTAGTATCGGGCTGAACTCTTTTCAGTAAACTTAAACGCCACCTGCAAATTGTTAAAATGTAGCCTTCCTGACTACACTTTGTTTTGTAAAGGGATTCTCCCTCAGAAATACGGAAACACGAATTTCCGAGAGGTTCTCGCAGTATAATATAGCGTCTTCAGGAAGGCTTATTAGAAGTTAAAGAAATTTAGGAGTTAAAGAATTATGTTAGAACAAAACAAAATATGCTCCATTACCTGAAGCTACCTTAAGTTACCAATCGAAAAATTTTTTTGCGCGTGTCATTTCTATGCCCTTTCTGTCCCTGATCTTCGTCCCACTATTTCACTGGTTATGTGTTAAACCACAATTGAAAACACTTCAGATACCAGATGGAAAAAAAAATACGTGGCAGGGGAGAAGTAGGGGCGGAGCTATGCTGTGGATTAGTAATTATCTCAACTGATGTAAGGCTAAATGATCATTGTTCATTCAGTGCATTTGTTTGTTGTTATGTAATAGATTTAAAGAGCACCGTAATGCGACAAATGTTCTGCGTAAGATGACAGTAGATAAAGTGTTCGAACGTGCTCTTGTTCCGGTTCAAGAGTTTTTTTCCCCATTATTATTGAAAGTTGTCTAAACTGGAACCAAAATGGAATGTACATACGCCTCCAGTGCGATAAGTTAACTCTGATATCCCCCTTCCTTAATTTCTGACGCTTTACTCTCTATAAGGCATTTTCAATATATACATTTTTTGTTTTCCAATATTCAAATGTCCCAAAAAGTGTAGAACAGGCTCTATATTATATATTTAAATGTTGTTCCAAACATCGACCTGTGAAATAGCACTGCTCTTTTACTATATTTCGTAGCAGGTCTCCGTATATACACCAAATAAACGTTCCTTTTTAGTCTCAGCCTAACATATGTTTATAAGAATGTTGTTAAATCAGCCTCACGGTTCTTATATACTATTTTTGTTTTAGTAAGAACGTCTGTTTTATTGGCTGAAGCTGACCGTCCTATCTCTCACCCTAAAATGCCCTTGAAGTGTTCGTATTATTTTTTTGGAACTGTGACTTAATAAATCCATTCAAAAACTGTTCCCAACTTCTAACTCAGTTCATATATGAACCAATTTGCATTGCTATTGTCTGTTTACCAAATCCAAACGTGAAGTTGCACTGTTCTCTCACGATATTTATAGAAATAAGAGTTCTATCCTTTGTCTTCGCCTGAAGTGTGTTCTTAACTTTCTTGTATAAAAAAAAGCTTATATTAGCTAGTTCAGTATGCATAAATATTCAATAGTTTAACTCTCGAAGGGGGTCTACTCTTGTTTTAGATATTGGCTCAGTTGACAACCTTATTAGGATTCTATATGATCTATCCACGTTAATCAGATTGCTGTAATTCCTTATTATGCTTAAATACTGCAACACCAAAATCCCCCAAATTTGTATTTACGACTTTTCAGCATCATTAAATTTTTGATATCTTGTAAATCCCGTTGTTATATAACTTCTCTTAAGATTGATATCATATTTGAAGAATATGATGACGTGACAGCTTTTAAGCTCTTAACCTTTTTCAAGGTTAAACATTTATCTGTCTTGTGCATTTTCCTCTTACACTCTTTTTATAAGAACATTTTTATAAGATTACGAGCCTGGAATTTGGCCAAAATTTAAGAATTAGCTAAAAACAATCTAAGGCTTCTCCAATGTCTTAAAGTCAACTTTTTCAGACTGAACTACGTTTTCTAATAATATATAACTTAACCAATTTATGTGTGATGTAACGATTTCGCCCAGAAAAAAAAATGTTGTAAATGCTGTTAGGAGATTCAAAACATTTGTTTGTAGTAAAAAAATAAACGTTTATTTTTTAAAATATATTAATAAAATGTATGTATGTTTTAAAATATTCGTTATTACATTTTATTAATCTTCTGGTTAAGAACAGATTAAGAACACTTCTGCCTGAAAACTGGCGAAAACGTAAAACAACCAGCCTCAGTTAGAAATTACTGGTTTTTATTTGAAAAAAATGTATTTATCCTTCTCTTGAATCGCACCGCATCAAGTGAGTTATATTCACCATTTAGAGTCTATATTGTTAATTAAGTGTAAACAATCTCACAGTAATGTTTCGAACAAATGCTTTTGTTTTGCCCATAAGTCTTCCAAATTTTGGAAAGCGTATTCAAGCCCAGCGATTGTTAATCATGACACTAGGCAAAGTTATGAAGAAGACACTGCTTTAAACATAATGCTAAACTGTTTCCTTTGGAAAGAGTACCAGGATACAAATTTCCATCAGCAGATTTTTGTAGACTAGCACTGCTACTTATCCGTTCAGTTTCGTTTTGGCTTATCAATTTTTTCCATGATCCATAAAGTCAGTTACCTCAATACTTTGGTGGCTTCTTAGAACGAGTTTTAAATTGAGCCATGAAGACAATATAAAGGCACCACACCCTACCACCAAATGCACTAAGCTCAGTAAACAACTTCTCATAATCAAGGACCCTGTACTATGACAATATTTTAAGATTAATTTTCTCTACTCCCTGTTACAAACTAGACAATATTATATCCCATTAGCAAAACTCTATTAGCTCCTTCAGAAATATCAGACCCTTACTGTTCCTTAATCTGTAGAACAAAGTGCTTAATCTCTGTTGCTCAGCATAATAATAACTCGATATATTACCTGTCATATATTTTTGTTGCTACACAATTAAGTGTAATATAGTTTTTTTAGAGTATTATCACTGCATAACGTTTTTGTTTAACATGCATAGTGCTTGTAAACTTATGAATTCATTTTTAACTGTAATTAAGGCGATTATTTTACATAAAATATTCTTACATATCAGTTTATCGGACTTTCTTTTATTTCCTGTTGTTCGACTTGCTTTTACTTTCAACATTATAAATATCTTAGTTCATTTAGGAATTTAAAAAAGAAATTAATATTATAACCATCAGTTTTATTTTTCTTCAAAATAATATTTACAGTGAAGTTCTACGATGACAGCTACAGTTATGTCTTGAGCTCTGACAATTTTACGTTATTAATATCACAGTTCATATTAGAAAAACACATGCTTCACGTTAAAACATTGTGCTATTTTTTATATAGTATTGTTATTATTATTACTATGATTATTGTATATTATATAATGTTTTATTTTTTTTTCAAAATAATATTCACAGTGAAGAACTACGATGACAGCTTTAGCTATGTCTTTGGCTCTGACAACTATTATCATATCGAAAACTCTGACAACTCTTTTCACTTTTACAACTCTGACAAGGGACAAGGGACAAATATACTTCAACTTGACAGCCTGCAGACTCTACGAAGCCCAACCAGAGACGAAAAAAAGCAAATCCGTAATTTGTGGAATGTACCAAGCCTCACTTCCGAAAACAGAATACAATCTAACTATCCGAAGTATACGATAGAAACAATAAATGAGGTTGTGGGTTTCAAACAGGGAAAAAAAGATATCGGGAGAACACACAAAAACATTAACAAGTAAGAGGAGAACTATAAACACGCAACCCGAATTACATGATCAAGCATCTAGTGTAATAACTGCTGGTGTCCTTGGACTGAGCTGTAGTCGCCTACAAATGAGAGACATTGATGACCATAAGGCTGTGGAGAGAGAGAGAGAGAGAGAGAGAAGGGGGGAGGGGGAGGGAGACGTTATATATAGAGATAGAACTAAAGTTCTTTTCCTGATTTTTCAAGATATCATTCACTTGTTCAAAATTTACAACGTTAGTAGTGTCAAAATCTTATTCCAATGTTACTAAAGGTAAAACAATTTCTCGATAATGTTCCAAATCAAAGCGTCATGCAATTTACTCCATGCATGAAACATGATTATCAGATTACGTCAGTTACCTAGATTTCGAGAGCTTTCTTGGTCGATCAGTCACGACATTGCACAATGTTTATTTAGAAAAACTAGGCTGCCTCTTATGTATTGGTATGACGATTTCTTTAAAAAAAACATACCACTGTGCGTATGGTCCATTTTGCTTTTTGTGCACAGACATGTTTCTTGCCAAACCTTTCAACTCATTTTATCCCTTAAACAAGTGTAGCCCTAATAAAGATATTGATTCACATAAAATACCTTTTGTTATGACTCAAAAACAATATTGGTAATGTTCGTTTTGTTTTCTGCCAAATAAGTATCTTCAGTTTAGAAAGAGGTTCCTGGAACAAGATAAATTAGTGTTCAAATGCAATCTTTCTTAGTCTTGGAGTATTTCTCGACTCCCTTCTCGCGGCAAAGTTATATTCATTCATAGAACACTGAAAGTAAAGATCTCAAAATGTTCTTAATTTATGTTGCATCTTTAAGTGATTCCATAAACAGAATTAGATTTTTAATTTGGTATTAATATAAAATATTAGTATATTTATCTAATTAGTATAGCTCTTTATCAAGAGAGTTTATCAAGACTTGACAATACATACTTATTTACATTATGTTTAGTTGTTCCTCCAGTTTCTTTCTGTGTGTCACTTTTTTAGTTTATTCATGTTGTTATATATGTAGTGACAAAAGTTCCCATGGTCGAGTTTCCACCAACTAAAGGGAAAATTATTTTAGATAAAATTACCTTAATGATTTTTAGTATCTTACTTTACGTTCATTAACTAACTGTTCTGGTACAACGCTGCACGAAACTACTGCTGTCTGTGTGCCCAACATAGGGGCCAGTTTTTCACGAAGAGTTAAGAAAAACATTTTATAACAACAAACGCAACCTGAATTAATTTATCGTACTTTATCAACCTATGTTTTGAACCTGAACATAAATTACATGTTTTATCAACCTATCAAACATAATATACTATGCATTCCATTTGAAATATTTGTATATAGCGTGTTTAAGAACTGTTTTATTCGTAACATTATTTTTTTTCTTCTCATTATTGTTACTATTAGTTGGATATAGATACTTTCCAGGCCAGAAAATCAGCAATAAACTGTTTTTAATCAAGAAAAAAGTGTTAAATAGGTTTGCTTCAGTAGCGTTTTTGGCACACAATGCTTACTTCTTAAGGGAATAATTTTTCTTTTGCCGAAACCTTTAAAAGTTAGAAATTGGATCAATGTTTTAGTAGTCAACATTAAATTTATAGCCAGTCTTACCAGCAGTGAGTGTTTAGAACTTGTTGGCCAAGACTGGACGTCTAAAATATTTATGTTTCTTTAGTTCGGACCAATTCCCACATAAGAGATATTTGTTTATTTATACATAGTCAATTACTTTTAGTTAGTTATATAACTGTATGCATAACAGCTTTTTAGTTTAGTTAACAGAAAATCTGAAACCTAACTAGCTCTTTTGAAATAGGAAGAAAAGATCTAAAACAAATCTTAATTCGTTGTAAGGAACTGTTTTTTGTTAAAGCTTCAAAAACTAGAAATTTAGAGAATATTTCAGTGACATTGTTATCTTTTCAAAATATGTTAAACTTTTACACCAAACTTAACTATGGTCTCCTTAGCAATCTACGATGACTATTGCAACATGCAGTGGTAACTAGTTGGTTAAAGTATATATAAGAATTAATTAAAATAACAGAAATAAAAAGATAAAAACAAACAAGTTTAAGTCAGTACATGTCTATTTTTTTCTACTCTGCCTCACATATATGGAGAAACCTTTTCAACTTTCGATTTTCTTGACGAAGACAACTCAGTTCTAAGTGAAGTCGCGTATTTTCAATCTCGAGAAATGTAGCTCTCTGCTGTGTAGACAGTTCTTGCCTTCGTCTTGCATCGCGCGACTTCTTTGCTGCAAGATTGTTCTTTTCCCTCCTCTTCCAATATCTGTCGTCTTTCACCTCTACTGATTTTTTATTCCGTCTCGATTTGCAGCCGTTTTTAACATTTGAATCCGAACTTTCTACAGAACTGCACTCGGGGTTCGTACTTGGAGGTCGTTTCCTTGCATCTTTAGACTTTCTGTTCCCAGAAATACCTGCTTCAATCACTGATTGAGCATCTTCTAATGTGGTTAATGTCTGGGTTCGGTAGGATAATGACTCGAGTTCAGATGAACCATGAGATGCTACTGGGGAGTCGGTGAATTGGCTGTGCCTTCTTCTATCTGACCGAACAGAGAGACCATCACAACCGGCGTATCTACCAAGCAGTGACCAAGTGTATGGACAGGGAGGATTAAAGAGAGGTTGAAATGCCGAAGAATGGTTAAAGTAATTTGAAACTGGAGTGCCACCCAAAATCGGTGCGTTACCTGATAGACTGTTACTTCCCTCTGCAAGGTGTAGATGTTCCAAGTAGGTCGGGAAAAGGCGAGAATTCTGATCCATGAAAGAATTTGGACAACCTGTTTTTGTTGTTCCCAAACTGGTTAGGTCACTGTAAGACATTACGAATACAGAACTGCATGTGTTCCCCGCATACAACTAGTTTTATTAAGTTTCTGTTCCGCAGTGCATCTTGGTCTCAGGTATCACGTGATCTGAAGACGATTCGGTTGTGCCCAGGCCGAATCAGCGAAGGCATCGCACTGTGCATGTTTTGTTTTCACAAAGCATGTGCCGTTATTCAGTATATTGCTGCGCTGTTTGCAAAAGCTGCCTACCGTTTCGTCTTTCATCAATGAAATGGCATGTTTTGATAACACTTCCTTCTCAGTAACTGGCACACAACTTCCTGCTTTTATCTAGACTGAATCCGGCGATGCCAAACTCTTCCGTGCTGTACAATTTAAACTGTTCAGTTTTTGGAACACTATGACCACTCTTAGTGTTATGTAATCATTTTTGGATGTCCTTAGGATTATATAACACGTTGTTGATGTAGTTTCGATTTGTTGTGACATATGTTTTTAACAATAATTATTCCGTAACGATTAAGTGGTTTTCGCTTGGCTGCACCTTATGGAAACATGTTTATTAACTTATTTATTATGCTAAGGATAAAAGTTCTTCACGTAAGGGAAGAAGAATGTATAACATTTGAGAAGCATAGCTATGTTTAAAACATCATATATATACATTACAGATTTTAAGAACAACTACAGCGTGCCGATCTACATCTCGACGTTGCTCCAGTTATTTAACTTATTTTGATTGTTATTAAACTTAAACCACCTCTTTGCCCTTCAGAAGATCAGCTAAAAGTGCAAGATGTTAACATAAATCGGTAGTGTCAATACATGCTAAATCATTGACTTCATATGATAACGAGAACAAAAAATACACTAAATCTGAAACTGACTACACTTTCACTTCGGTCTGTAAGCTAAGTGCACTCTTTTCTTCACAAGGACCTTTTAATAAAAGAACGCCTGAAGAAGACAAAGTTTAATAATATGCAGAGTGACACCTCAAGCCGAGACTAAGTAAGAAACGTTTATTGCCGCCGAACGAAGTGAGGCAGCGAAACCTAAAGCTGTTCCCTACAGCTGTTTGTTTTGTGAAATTTGTCCTTCTGTGTGTATCGGTTCCTTTGCTAAAATTATAAGCAATTGGACCGGGTTGGAATGACCTGTTACTTTTTGACCTTTATAGTTTATATTAAAATGGTAGCACTTCCATTAGCATTGGTAACTTCTAGTTTCTTTGCATTTTGAAAATGGATCGAAAAACCGCTATTAAATATTTCACATTTAATCGGTAAATAGGCGAAAAAGTGCAAGTCGGTACATGTTTTCATTTCCAAGCCCAGTTTTTTGCAAAAGTACCATTTTCCGGACCAATGTTTTCCGCAAATACATTCAGTCAAATGCCCCATCTTTATAAATTTTCAATTAAACAATATTTCTACCCCTAATCAACAAGAAATGGTCCTTGGAGGTTGTTTTTACAATTTATAGCTATTAATGACGCAGAAATGAACTAGCTCCCTTAATTGGTTTAACCGCACTTCCTATAGCAAACTACTTTCTCTGTCTTTTTTTCCATCCCATGTCTTTCTTTTTGTTGTTTTTCTTACGGGAAAAAAGACCCTAAGGAAAGAATGGGAAAGCAAGGTTTTTAAAGAGTGGGTTACTAACGACGTTTTCAATTTGGCTTATTAGTATAATACAGTAGAACGTTATATTGAAGTTAAATTTTTAATTCACAATTGAAAACAGTAAGACAGAATTCGTAAATAGTGTGGAACATGTGAGCTCAACATGTCAAATAGTAATGTATGGACGGGCGTTACAAAACGTTTGAAATCCTAGATTTGACGGGAGACAACTTTTGCCTCCCGCTAAAGTTAACGACGTTTCTTTTGATCAGTTTTTGTCGCTGAGTTTCTGCTATATTGTGCTAACAGCCCAATGACATCATACTAAAATCCTCCTCATTGGCAAGCAACTTCGCCTCTTGAGCTGTTTTCATTTTAAATATTACTGCACGACGATTATGTAGCTCATGGCTGTGCTATATAAGTATTTCGCATGACGATCGACACTTCAGATGAGCTAATCACGAATCAAGGGAACAAATAAGCACTCGATCAGATCATTTACGTTTGTTGAGCAATGTAGCGTAAAATGGCATTCCACAAAACATTAACGTTTTTTGCTGTTCTGTCCAAGTTATGTCAAGTTAACACAATACTCAACAGCGGGGATCTCGACAACGGCAAAAAATAAAACCTTCCAGTTGCATGTATATAAAAATATTTTTTCAAACACAGAATTGAAAAAGGTTAGTCACTCTTTTACACTGGAATTGTGCATCTAATTATATATAAATAAGAAATGAAATATTGGGTAACACAATCACTTTAACTACTTACAAGATCTAGTATAGTAAAGTTTAATAATAATACAAATATTAATAAAAACAATAATTAGAAATAATCTCAAAGGTTTCCCCAAAACACATGCTATTAAAATGCTGAAGTTAAAAAGGATTTACATTTTAGCCAAATTTCTGATTGGGTGTCAGTTGAGAGTAACTGTAATCTTGCTGAGTAGGAAAGTTTTTGTAACCTGATTTAGAAGAGACCTTTACCACAATTATGTAAACTTAACGAGTGTTGTATTTGTGCACGTCTGAGTTAGGAAAGAAAATTTTACTGAGATAGGAGGGGCTGAGGCCCTTCATACATCTAAATACGGTTTGGAACTTAAAAAAATCCAATGTTTAATTAGTGAGACTCACCTAGCTCTTCAAATACGTATTCTGTGCGTTCTCCGTTGATCTTCTTCTGGGGTTTTGCAGAAGCTCCCCCTTTGGTAATATCTGGAGTCTATCAAGACTTCCTTTATCTGCATTAGACCAGAGAACATTGCTGTATTCATGGAGTGGTTGAAATAAAATTCCATGTATGTGCTTGCAAGTATCTACACCAATATGTTTCCTAATTCTTCTAGGAAGGTTTTACCTTTTCGGCCCCGTGCAGATGCAACAGTACCAATTTGATAATGCCAGTTAATATCATAGTCAAAAGGTAAGCTTAGTACTTTACTGACACTGCAGACTGAAGGAGGTTTCCCGATAGAGACAAAATTGACTTTTCAGATCTTATCAGACGCTAACTAGAACCAAAAAGTATTACTTTTGTCTTCGTACAATGCACAATTAAATTATGGTCAGTAAAACAGTTGCTGAGAACATGAATTTCATCTTGCAGAGCAGATTCAATGGAATGAGCATATGTATCGGCAAAAAGAGGAATGTCATCAGAAGATCTTCAATGAAAATTGTTAGGGAGGTCATTTATGAAAATTGCAAATAAGAATGGCCCCATAACGGAACCTTGCGGTACTCCTATCAAAGCAAATGCAAAATGCAAAGTAATTAATTGATAAACTTCCAGAAATAAAAACTGATTGAATTCTGTTACAAGGGTAGTAGTTATCAAACCTCTCCATAACTTGTCCTCCAATACCAGCATTTGAGAGTTTATATTTTTCAGTAAAGAGTGATTAGTCATAGCGAAGGCTTTGTTGAGGTCTCAAACACTGCACCAAGAAGATTGCCTTTGTCGATTTTCTTTAGTATGTAATCAGAGACATGTAACAGAGCAGTACAAATACAGTGGTTAAGACTGAAACCGGATTGATATGCTATGACGAAAGAAGCTCTATTGATGTTTAGGTGGTCATAGATTTGCTTATGTACTGCAACGGCGCAAAAACCTTCATTGCGACACTGAGGTTGCACAGAGCTTCGTCTAACGTTGTTAGAGTCCGAAAGAGGCCCGCCCTTGTGTAATGGTGTGCCGATAGCAGATTTACATGTTTAGATGTCTTGTTTATCGGGAGGGATAAGTTAAAGATGTGAAAGAGTGGAGAAGCAAGAACGCTATCATCATTTTTAAGCGTACAAGTGTGAACATCCTTTGAATCCCATTTTTTTTGCTGACACACAACAAAAACTTTCTTTGCGTGCGTCATCTGCTCTAGGCAATGTCCTTAAAAAAACCTGCAACATCTGTATCAGTTGGTGTACGACAGCTGCGTCCGGGTATTTCCCTGTTACAATACTACAGACGTAAAAAAAACCTATTTAAAACAGTGAAGCCCTCTGTATCAAGTGTGACTTTTCAGGCTGAAACATTGTTTTTCAAAGGAATAATCTTTCTGATGTTGGACCACAATTGTGTTGTTGGCATTCTCAATCAGAAATTCCTTTAAGTAATAATAATAATAATAATAATAATAATAATAATAATAACAACAACAACAACAATGATAACAATAATAATAATAACAATAATGAATAATATATTCGGTCCTTATTTAACACATTAAATAAAACAGGGAATCAGAGAAGCTTCGGATAGGACTATGAGGTGTTTTCAAATGAAGACAACAAACTATACACCGTGATATATTATTAAATAATATGTTTGTTCATTGAAGCTGTTTGATCGGTTAGCTAAATACACTCAATAGTTTACATAAAAAACGTTTACTTCACCCAAAGAATCAGGGAGCCAAATGATTTACGTTTTACAAACTGAAAAAAAAATTTAACCCATGCATATCTTGTTTTTTGGGAAACTCATGCTTAATGAGTACTGTTTACTATCAAACAGCTGCACTCCAGTTTTGTAGAAACAACGTGAGTTTGGCGGCTGTGGCTGAACATTTTTAGCTTTTTTAAGGACCTCAACCTCAAATATTCTTAAAGAGCTGTTAACATTTTTTTGTATTGTGTCTGTGTATAACAATTAAAGGCTGTTCTCAACAGTATATATTCTCAAATGCATTGCTATAGTTGCAGTAGTACTGCTCTCTCGCGGTATTTAATATAGCGGTTCTTCGTTTGTTTTGAAAATCTATAGAAATAAGCGTTCCTATCTTAGCCTCAGCCTTAGGTGATTTTTTAAACATGTTCTTAAATTTTGGTATTCTTTGGCCTCAATGTTCTTGATCAAATATGTTCTTATATAGAAATAATGTGTTGTTTTAAACAAGTTGTCGACATCTGTAATGGTCAGTACCAAGTACGAAAAGCTGAAAAACATCGCTACTGTAGCTTCCAAAACAATAATTATCCGATCTATCCAAGAAACGCAGCTTTCATGTTTGTCCTTTTGAAAACTATTTTTTGCTTGCATGTTTTCATCGGGTCGAAATCCCACTTGATACATGAGTCTTAGAATCCGGCGAAATTGCAGTAGAAATGAAGGGTAAGTTTTCTAATTTAGAAATCTGCTTTTGTTTTTCGAGGGGTTTGTGAATGCAAAAGTTTTAGGAGCGATTTGTGATCTGCCACTCCAGCCCTTCGTGTCTCAGTTGAACTGATTCATCGACGAATTGGTTTTCTGACTATTATTGATAACTTAGACTGAAGTCACAAGAGAAAAGTGTCAAAAGTAGTTGTTCCATAAGTTGGTGTTCCTATTTAAACGACTGAAGACTTAAGAGCGGCTGACTGTAAGAATCAAGAACTCGCGGACAAAATTGATTTTTGAGATTTCTTCGTTTTTTGTCCAGAAAATCCCTTTGGTGAACTATTATCGAAAATCACAATAAAACTTTCCAAAGAGTTTTCGTTTTCGAGAAA
>JAOBYF010038900.1:0-12758 GCA_025403605.1 Parazoanthus darwini
AACAACCTCCAAAAGCCCATGTCAAATAGGGTTAACTGTGAGAGGTAACACCGGATTACGTCAGTATTGTCTATTGGATTATTTGAAAAGACTCTTGGTCTCAACATACACCTTTTTACTAAAATGGGCGGACACTAATAACAAATTTTGGGCAACTTTCTCAGAATACTTGGAAAACCAACACTTTTACTGAGAGTAATTGAAGAAAATGAGCAGAAGATCTAAAAATAAGACCTTAATCAATCCTATCTGAAGTGTTTTTTTTTTATCTTAAACCGAACTTGGAGGGCATTATAAGGAATCCAACAAAACCATTTATTACATCACAGATCTTTGATCTAACTACGGCTATTTTTGGATTTTTATGATGACATCAGAATAGGTCTAAATTTGTTAAAAATTACTAAAAAAGAGTTTTAGAATATACTTCAATGATAATCATTTTCACATTTAGGGCGCAAGACAACTGAAATGTATAATATTCTAAAAACTTGGTAACAATAATTTAGATGATGCTACGACAAGCAGTTATCTCGTACCCAAACACATCTCGTGTGCACAGTTATCCTGAATTCACGATTTTGCGCGACCTGCATAAGAGTGAAGTCACAATTTTGCATGGTGTAAAATTTTAAACTCAGAAATCTGATTCGCAGTACAAAATATTAGATTTAAGATTTTGCAACTCACCTTTTTCGCAAGTCGCCCAGCTAACTCGCCATAATCTAACTCGCTGATTAGCCCATCTCCAAACAAGTACTTTGGCCTGTATGATATTTACTGAAAACGGCCTTATATGAATTCTTAAAGTTTTACATCTGAATCTCTAAAATATTTTTTCGATTAAATCATTTTCAACAGGTTATGTCTCTATATCAGTTCAAAAGTGCTAAAAATTAATTTCCGTCTTTAAAAATGGCTCCTGTTTTAAATCAGTCTAATTTTTTGACCAATACATATATATCTTATTTGACAGTATGGCTTTATGTTGTAGTGACTGATGGCCTGGGTTGTTCACTACAATATTGTTACGAGTCTTGCACTAAATAGGCGCGACCGCTCAGGCTCCCTCGGACAAAAAATGTTGTCATAGTACTCAGCATTTCCGTTTGGTATTTGTGTTTCGGGATTTGCCATTTTGTTTTTTTTAATTTGCTCTTGTATTTGACACGTCTGGGCCATCGGTGCACTCGCGAATTCTTGAGCTCATGTTTTTGCACCCGGCTTTCGTGCAAGTCCTTGTGGACTCGTTTCACACGTGCGCTGTTGCTGGCCGAACTGAATGTTGAAGTACACGGCCGCGCCGCGTCCAAAACGGCAATGTGGAAAAGATACGTGAAAGGATATTTCTGAAAACGTTTGTTTGTTTATATGTCGACTCCTTGAAATCTTTCAAGATTTTCGGCAATATATTGTTTGAATTGATTAATGCCAGTAGCAGCTATCGCTAAATGCCAATGAGCAAGACAAAATCTGAATATGTAGAACAAATTGCATATGCGATTTTTCAAGCAGATGTTTTAAATAAGTTACTGTTGAAACTTGAATCCTTATATTTTAACCCCCAGATCTTTTAAACACCATATTTTTCACCAAATCCTTGGAGGTTCAGTTACATCCTGCTTTTTAAACACATAATCCATATTGACCGACAGAAGAAAGACAAAAATGGTTTAATTATAACTTCCTTCCGTTATTTCCAAAAGCAGATAAAATATGAATTGTTTCTGTCTATCACCGAGGCCTCTAGGCCCCGGCTACGAGTTGGCAGCATTATAGAGCCGTGTAAGCAGGAGCTGAAAGGAGAAACAATAACAGCAACAGAAATATATACAGACACTGCATTGTAGCGTTAAAACTACGGGTGCGGTTACGCCGTCAAGTGCCACAGGTAGCCCAAGCTGGCAATATGTATTGGAAATAATTACTCGGTTGTCCGGTTACATATCGAGGTTTTAAGCAAACGTATGGGGAATTTGAATTTCTCCTACAATGTTATGAAGAACAATACAGTTTCAACGTTTACCTCAGTCTTCTTGTGTAGTTGTCACTCCTTGTGCTTATGGCTTGTTTAGGAGTGGTTTGGATGCAAATTGAGGGACTGCGGGAAAATTGAAAAATCGCAGGTATTTCACGAAGTAAAAACTCTCTCTGAATGCTTGGTGCTTGTTGACGAATTCTGCCTACATTACGCGGCAATCGAGATTTTTTCTGCGTGCATTTCATGCGCACGGCTCTATAATGCTGTCCCGTCACAGCCTCGTCCTCTTGGCCTCAGCTGCTCGTTGGCAATAATAAACCTAGTTACAGCTGTATAGCTAGAATTTTAATTAATGACCAACGATTGTGCAGGTGACTAAGTGCTGTTTTATAGAGCGATTTTTGCAAATACAGATATAGATATTAGATATATACATTTATAAATATCAAGACAAGTTTACAAGAGGAAAATGCTGAACATAGTATGCGTGGTGCGGCAAGTAAGGTATATTGCCAACAAGTAAATCAATTTGATAAGTTTTGTTATTGAATGTGGTCAAGGAGTTTCACGCTTTCATGCTTTTATAGTAAAATGTCGCGGATCTCGCGATAGTCAGATTTCATTTTATACACGAGGATGCAAAATCATGAAGATTCTGCAAACGTTCTTTTCACAGTTCGCCAAATCAAATTACGATCATCCAACTCTCTTGGTTAGTTTAACTCAAATCACGGAGGTATAAATTTAGTATAAGGGTAATCGTGACACAGTTGAATAATTTTTAAAGTTTCTCTCAAATTCGGGTTAAACAGCTCTACAATACGTAGCAAATGAACAATTGAGGGGGATTACCGTTAAGTTGTATCTCGACCTCCTCTCTGTATCGGTAACGAGTCAAAGTTCTTTCCAAATAACCCCTGTATCTAGATCCGAGTTCCTTCCAAATAATCCCTGCATGTATCTTGGACCAAGAAGCAATCCATTTTTAACATGCCAGTCTTTGTTAACACGTATAATGGATGTGAAGGCTGGCCGAGCCTTTTGTTTTTAGGCTTTTGTCTTTTGTTTTCACCATTTAATTGCAAATGTTACGTGTAATAAATTTGTCAAAGTTTTTGTCTGACGAAAACGATTCAAATTCAATTATCACTGACTTAATGTTTTACCTACTGCAAAGTTGGTGATTTAATAATAATAATAATAATAATAATAATAATAATAATAACAACAACAACAACAACAACAACACTTCAATGTGTACCATTTACACTTTACACCTTGGGAGTGCTGTGGTAACATTACAGTACCAGGAGGTTGGGTTCAATTCTCGAATAAACTATAAGATCGTCTGTCAATAAATATATATTAAAAAAAACAAAAAAAAACTTCAACAAGTCCTCTATAGTACAGTGGTTAGTAGAAGACCGGAATAGTTCCCCGATCGGGAGATGACACGATATTTTTTTCTAAAAATCCTGTTTATTCCACAGGAGTTATTTCAATGGGGCTGTTTTCATAGGAAGTAGTACGATGGCTTTATACGGTTCAGAAAATGTTTTGTACGACAGTCAGTGTTCTGTTCTGTTATGAGTAAAAGTAAGATTGCATGCAGCCAACTGTAGATTGCTCGGGCCTTGCCTCAGCAAGTCCCAGAAGGTAGTGGTAAGCATCATGTTCTGTCACGCGGGTAATGTTTTGCAAAAACTAAACGTCTTCTAAAATAAATGGAATCGGAATTGAAACCTGACCAAGTCCTAGGTAATATAGTAGTTAGCATCACAATGATAGGGTTTCAATTCCCCATTTTAATGTTTTTGTAAAATCTAAGATCGTTAATCTCTCCGCACTGTCTCGCATATTATTATTCTCCTTCGCTGCAAGAGGTCTCCTACTCGCTACGTGAGGGAGCAACCTTACGCAACGAAGGACAATAATAAACTGCGGCGAGGCTAAAGTAGTTTGTTAAAATCAAATTAGCCTGTCACGCGGGAGATCGGGGTTCAGTTCCCCGCCGGGGAGAGGGCACGATAGTTTTGCATACGAATCAATCTTAACAGCATTTTGTTTTACACTATTACAAGAGAAGAAAACATTGCCGTGAAACTGGCGACTTTAATTTGGATTTGCTCAACAATGACAAACACTCACAAACTAGCAAGCTTCTTGGCAGTTTCTTCTCGTTCTTGCTTTGTTCAAATCATTTGGGCTAACATCCCATTCAGCTATATACTATTATTATTGCTAATTGATGGTACCTCCTACAAAGAACGTAACACAGTGTAATCAACGGTTTCTTGTAGTCCCGGCTTGTAGTTTATTATGAGTTGCTCCGCAAACGAGATTTCGGTGAAAATAGTTTGGCTAAATTGAACGCGTCGATAAGTCAACAAGACTGGTACGATATTTATCAATCAGTCAAACCTATTATACCTATAATGCAGTCTTAGAAAAAAAAGCTATTGATGCCTATTGATTTGTTCTTTCCTACGAAACCTTTGAGAAAATAGCAACTAAAACATTAGAGAATCCCTGTATTACTGTAATACCTTTAAGACAAATATTATACAGCATAGAAGATTGCTTAACCAACCAGATATTAAATATTGGAGAAATTACAAAAGTATAAGAATTAACTAAGTCTGGTTGTTAGAAATGCAAAACAAAAACACTACGATTCAAAGTTAACTTTCGTCAAAAATTCTTAAAGAAACCTTAAAAACAGTGAACAAAGATAGCTATCATCAAAAGGCAAACAAATATTTCTTTTTTCCTTCAAAATTTGTAATTTTTTGCCGACTTTAGGAACATATATATATATAGAACAATCCTGTTCAAATTGCAGATCATTTTTGTAAATATTTCAGTGATGATCATTCATTTTTTCGATCAAAATGTAAGTTGGCATGAACAAATTATAGATCCTGTTCAAATTGCACACCGTTCAGGTGAGTGGATCCGGACAAAGAGAAGGATAAAATCCTTCAATGATGACAGGAATATGTTACTTAAAACAACTACATAATATAAATAATACTGAAAAAATAAAATGTCCTGAAGGAAACTAACTACATCTTTATAAAAAATTAAGCACGTTCGTACATAAAAGGCCTTGATAATAAAATATTCGGTTTTTAAACGTGATATAAAACGTTTTTTACTTTGCATTTTGAGTTCATTTGTAAAAACATAAACATAAACTACCAGATCCATTTCCGGCTTGTGCTATCCGAAACTTTCACTGATCTACAAAAAGATAAGTTTATGAAGTTTGATTCTGCTTACCGAAAGGCAGCGCCAAGAAATGATTTTCAGCCCAAAATATCTACATTAAAGCCCGTCAACAGTTGTTAAATAAGCCTCAACAGAATTATCTGTGGGCCAACTAAAGTACTCGCAGTGCCTTTGGGTAAACAGTAATTAAACAATATATAAATATACATTGAGCGCCTAAAAAGCTAAAGTTGGTCGGGTCGGTTAACAATTGGCTCGTTAGCTGGTTTTCAAGGAACAAGATCTCAGAACCACGATTATATCCATTACATGGCATTCTTCTTTACTCTAGTAATTCTAAAATTATTTTCATGGTACTGGACTATAGTATGTAATATAAACATTATGAAAAAGAGTTTTAATAACTCTGTATGAAAGTTAAAATTAACATATAAATTGACAACGTTCTGACAAGGTCTGCGGGGGGTTTTAAGACCATCTGTTCAAATAATAAGACAAAACTGAAACCTCAACAAGTCCATCCCATATTTATACTTAAGAAATGGTCCATGCTTAGCGTCATCTATCGAGTTATGGGTGCAGGCGGGAAATTGGGAGAGCGCGAGAGAAGCGTTTGAGTGGCACGATGGCTCGAAGCGAAGCCGAGTGCTTCTCTAGCTTCTCGAGTGCTCTCCCAACTTCCCAAGTGCATTCATAGCTCGATTGACGCATGCTAAGCATGGACCATTTGTTTTAGAACTTTGCCACTTAGTGGTCTTATCTGTTTTTATCGGCGTTTCGGTTTTACTATATATTTCGTCCATTTCTGTGTCATTCAGGGTTTATACAAACCGCTGTTTACCGATTGGATTGTTTTCGAAAAGGAAATTCACATCTAAATTGAAGTTCGGTAGAGTTTTTCTTCCAATTATTGTTCGTTTCCTTCAACTAGTATTTCGTTTTCCGTTTGAAATCCTTATACTTTTCCAAGCATTTTTTTTAACTTTCGAGTGATTATAGATGCACTTTTATGTGTTGACTGGTTATTAACAGACCCCCTTTTCCGTCTTAATTGAAAAATGCCCGATTGTTTCTGCTCATTTCAAGTTGATTAGGTTTATAAACGGTTGAAATTTTGTTAAAGATAGTTGTCAAGTTTTTAGATTTCGTTTATCATCGCAATATTAAAAAATATTACTGAGAACTGCAAAATAACTGTTGAAAATGTTATCCATTCTTTTTCATGCATCTGTTTTGAATAGCATCTGCACTTTATAATTTGACGAAGGTAAATTGAGCACCAACACTTTGTTGTTGTACACCAAGGTATTTAAAACTGCAAAAAAATTACTCAATTTCTTGCAACAATATTGTATACCGCCTAGCCGTGCTTTTATATATTTTTATTCATGAAAGTAACATAACCTTAAACTCAAGCTGACATAGATTTTTTTTTTCGCTTTTTGAAGGACAAAAAAAACTACAATAAGGAACAGAAAAGTCGATTAAACCGGCTCTTAGCTCGTTAAATGAATTATTTTCATTTAACAAGCTAAATAAAACATTTTCACAAAAAAAGACGGCAGAGTAACCAACATAAGATAATCGATACCTTTAATTATCTAAAGAGTAAGCGCTTCTACAGAGTTTAGATGCAACCGCAGTTCAATTCCCCACCAGGGGTTTTGTTAAGAATCAATTATTTTTTTCTAACCCAAAGCCATCTGTTCAAATAGATAAGATCGTACATAACGTCTGCAAATCCTCGGTAGTATAGTGGTTAGTATCCCCGCCTGTCACGCGGGAGACCGGAGTTCAATTCCCCGCCGGGGAGAGGACACAATATTTTGTTAAGAATCATTTTTTTAAAATTTTATTTTATTTTTTTAAAAAAAACCCCAAAGCCCTCTGTTCAAATAAATAAGATCAAACTTTAACATCAGTATGTCCTCGGTAGTTTAAGAAAGCCATATAATAATCGTTTGCTCGGTCCGTACGGCATGTTATAGATCCTCGGTTTTTCCTTCCTTGTTTTCAAAACTCGGTCCATAACTTGTCGTGCGGACCTCGCACTCGGCTAATAAGAGGTATTTATTAGCCGAGTGCGAGGTTCGTACGGCAAGTTATGGACCGAGTTTTTCCTTCCTTTTATGGCCAAAGCGCCAAGCGCGCGGGCCATGAAAACAAGGAAGGAAAAAAATCGGGGATCCATAACTTGCCGTACGGGCCGACCAAACGA
This sequence comes from Parazoanthus darwini, assembly GCA_025403605.1. Classification (NCBI taxonomy): domain Eukaryota; kingdom Metazoa; phylum Cnidaria; class Anthozoa; order Zoantharia; family Parazoanthidae; genus Parazoanthus; species Parazoanthus darwini. Next base: position 7,431 of record JAOBYF010038900.1, read on the forward strand.
GTTTTTTCTTTGCTCTGTCGAGTTACTTTGTAAAAACAGATAACATTCGACCGAGGGGAATTTAATTCCCGGTATCTTTGCGACTATTGTCGAATTTGTGTGACTATACATACAAGTATACACGCATAAATTCAACTGGCTCGCAAATTTGTTTACTTGCTAATGAGAAAACACCTTTTAAATCCCAACTGTCTATAAATGCTTATGAAATAGTCAGGTGTTGTCGACGAATTGTTGATGATTCGTAATATATCCAGAATACAGTCATCATTATAAATCGAAAACACACCGAATTCACAAAAAGTCGATTTTTGAAAAGATAAATCATAAGACAAAAAAATAGAAAAAATACGAGAGGGATTGCGACCGGCTGAATTGAACAAGTTACAGTGAAAAATTTACTCACACAACCTCACGTATACCTTAATAAACTACCAAATCAATCGCCGACTTGTGTTGTTCTAAATAATTTTGCAGATTAACAAAAAGATGTGTTTAAAAAAGTGAATTTTGCTTACCGAAAGACAGCGCCAGGAAATGGTTTACCAGTACACCAGACACCAACAAATACATTAAAGCCTCAAACAGTTGTTGACTAAGCCTCATTAGAATTATCTGTGGGTAGACTGAAGTACCCAAAGCGCCTTTGGGTAAATATTAATTAAGCATTAAATAAATATGCATGGAAATGTAAAAAGTTTAATTTATTTCACTTTAATATGGTTTGTTAGTTGGTTCGTTAGCTGGTTTTCAAGGACCAAGCTCTCAGAAGCTCGATTATATCCCTTACATGGAATTCTTCGTTACTCCAGTTATTTTAAAATTATACTTTCCAAGGTACGATATAACAGTATATGAGATAAATAAAATGGAGAGAGAAAGTTAATTATCATATATACTGACAACGTTTTCAATCTGGTAAGTATGCACTTGCTAGCTTCACAGTTTGGTTTGAATTAATTACTCACGTAAGCAAATATATGACTTCAAACTCAACAATTTGACAGTCAAAAACAGTTGTACAAATAAAGACATTTTTTCAACATATGATGAGATTTTAGGATGTGAAGAATATGTGGAATAAAAATGCTGACTCGTTCAACCGATATACTTTTTTCAAAGTATACAAAACAAGTTGTATGTTTGAAGGTTATCAATTGGGACCATGTCCGATCCTGTTATTCTATCCTGTTACAGTTTGTTTTTCAATTCAAAACCTTGTTATTATTATCTGTAAAATAAACTAAGCTAAACTACCCTAATCGTTAATGCCGATAATCATCAGTTTGTTTTTATCTTATTTCATTTAATTTTTTTATATAAAATTTATAGATATGAGTGTTACTGGCAGAAAAAGAACATGACGTGTTTAGGGTATATGATCAGTTCATACTCTAATCAACGTCAATAATAAAGGACGTTTTTAACAAAATGTTAAAATATTAAGATATCTACATATTTTGTTAACCGTGAGAGTTAACACCGGCTTACACTAGTACTGCAAATGAAGATCCTTGACCTCAAAATTCACCTCTTTAAACAGAAGGGGCGAAAGCTAGTAATGAATTTTGGGCAACTTTCCTTCAGAATACTTAGAAAGCCAATACTTTTACTGAGAGTGATTGAAGAAAATATGCAGATCTACTTTTCAAGTAATGGAAATACGGAAAGGTGTCAAATGCTCGTTAATGCTATAGCCTGGTTTTCATATAGTCGTAACTACCCCGTAACTGCCGTCATCTAAGCCGAGCCGACAGTAGCACTGGGGCACGCTTTAGTTTAATTTTATTTTTAATAGAAACATTCTTTCCGCCTGTCATCCCAGATGACAGAGCAGAACGTTTCCATTAAAAATAGAACTACCGCCGGTGTGCCCCAGTGCTACCGCCCAAGCGCGTAAGCCCGGACTAACCAGTTTTTCTGAAACCCTAGCACTTTTCTCCAGATGTCAAACATTAACCCCAGCACGTCCTCGGTAGTATAGTGGTTAGTATCTCCGCCTGTCACGCGGGAGACCGGGGTTCAATTCCCCGCCGGGGAGAGGACACAACATTTTGCTAACTAATCAATTCATTTTTTTTTACAAAACCTAAAGCCGTCTGTTCAAATAAATAAGCTTAAAGTACTATAGTGGCGAGTAGCTCACATTTAGGAAAAACTCATTTGCAAACAGCTCGTTGACTACCTTGAGAAACATAACTATCCTTTATGAATACTAGTTAGGTTTTACGTGCAGTCACTGGACTGCACAAGCCATTTTAGAAATAGCCGACAACCTACGGAAGGCCACAGATGATAACGCATAGCTCTTGTGGAGTCTTTTCAGATTTGTCCAAAGCGTTTGACACTGTAAATCATAAAATTTACTACCCACAATGGAACAATACGGTCTTAGAAGGATGCCTCTTGAGTTTTTCGGGAGCTTTCTAGCAAATAGGCGACAATATGTTCAATTGGGGAACACTGTTCCTCGACACAAACAAAAACTTATTGTATATCCCACAAGGTAGTTCGCTCGGTCCAATATTATTTTTGATGTACATAAAAGACCTATTGCTCGGATCTTATGTCGTTTAGAATATTTGCAGATGACACAAATGTAGCGACCTCAAGACTCTTGCGCAACTAATGAGCACAGAATTGAAAAATTAAAATCTGGTGCGACAAAACAAATTGTCAATCAACTTCTCAAAAACAAATTTTACGCTTATAAAATCCTCTGAGAAAAAGAATAAAGAAATTAACATAAAAATTGAAATTGTCATCATCTAGAAATGAAAGAGTGCATTAAGTACTTGGTGTAGAAATTGATGGAACAGTATTCTTTAATAATAAACATCACCTTTCTTATATATGTACCAGAATCTCTCGTAATAATGGTATCCTTGCAAAATTAAGCCACTTTCTGACACTCTATCAAATGAAACAACTTTACTATATAGTATCATTATTCCCTATATATCTCTTGCTGTCTTAGCATGGTGAAATACCTACAAAACTCACATCAACAAGTACAAACAAAACAGAATCATTCTATACGGGTTGTATTCTTTGCACAAACATTTGGGTATCAAACAGATAGTATACTTCCTTCGCTAAACCTATTAGACGTTCTCACAGTGAATAACGTTTACTGATTAATATTAGACTCTTAAATTTACCCATGATTGGCACAAAAGCCTTTTATCTAATGTGTTTCAAAACCTTTTTCAATACGCCAGACATGTTCATATAGTTATAATACAAGAAACGCCTCCCAAAAAAAACTTGTTTAAAGCAAAAGTACGCAACAATTCTGGCACAAAGATGTTGCCTATGTGGCGACTGTTCGTTGAGAGAGTATCACTGCCAACATGGAAGACCTCAACGTGTTCATCTTTTCAAAACAATTTTAAAAAATCGTTATTCATTGCTTGAACTAAAACGTGCAACTTTATAATTCTCTCTCCTCCACCTCATTCTCTTAAACATTATGTTTCTCACTTTATCTTAAAACTGAAAAAACCCAAGAGACTGCTCGATAACTGCAAAGTTTATAAGTTGTATTGTACTTTATGTATTGATAACTACTATGCATGTATCTACAGTAATAATGGAAAATAAAAAAAAAGTTGTTGTATTGTTACCTTAAACTCAAGCTGACTTCGGCGTTTTATTGCTTTTCGAAGGATAACAAATTTCAAAAGCTGCAATAAGGAACAGGAAAGTCGATTGAACATTTGTTAACTGAGAAATTTTCACAAGAAAAAAGACAGAGTGAGAGTAAAAGTTTACTGACAGTCAATGTGAGCTAATTGTGTTAATTGATACCTTTCTCTAAAGAGTGGCAGCGCTCCTTACAGAGTGCAGATGGAACCCGTTTAACGGAATATTGCCTGAAGCTAGTAATATCTTGGTAAAGGTGTCCATCATAAATTCTGTTATATTTGCAGACGAAATTGTTCAGGTGCGTCACGAAGTCGCATTTTAACTTTGTTTTCACAGCATGGAATGGCGGTGACTTGCCGAGCGACAGTGTGGAGTCTTTTAGGACTGTTGTTTTAAACCCTATTCAGGTGTCAGACCGGGTGTAGGGGGCTGAAAAATCCCGTGCCGTATTCAAACCTCTCTAAAGAGTAAAAAACAACGGTTAAACTTAAAGATAGAAGTAGAACTCAAAATGTTTGTGACTTTTCCTAAAATTTGTTTGAAAACAATTTTCCCACGGAAAAACTAGTCTGCATGCTAGCAGTTCATGCTGTTTTGTCCTTTCGCCCTTTTTAAAACCAGTCATAGATCGCAATAAAAAATCTTTATGGCCAAGGGGTTGTTTGCGGTGATCTTCGAAGATCTTCACACCTGTCGTCGAGACGATTTTGAAAGGTCAGTTATCTAGTGTCATGCTGTGAGCCAGGTCAAGATACTATTGCCTTTCTCGCAGCAGGCCAGATTATTGACTCGGAAATATGTTTTTTAACTTTGCTTACTAGCACTGGAGTCGATACGGAAAGACGTTGATATTGGCTTTGCTCAAACGAAAAAAGAATCTATCCTGGTTGTATCAATAGTATATGACAATATTATAAATGAAGACTTTATTTAAAGAGGGAAACACTTAACAGAGGAGTTTACACCAACAAACCCCAGTTTCCGCACGCCGCCTAATTTTGCAATTTCTTTAATTTCTCGCGGCTCGACGAACTGAAGAGGAAAAAGGAGACTGATTGTAGTAAAGGAAATGCGAATACAAACGCGGATCTTTCTAGCACCCTAGCTGGTCTGTGTTTGAGTTTTCAACAATACTTTATTAAAAAATCAATTCTCTTTTTTACACAACCTAAAGCCGTCTGTTCAAACAAACAAGATCAAACTGTTACCTCAGAAAGTCCTCGATAGTTTAGCAGAGACCGGGGTTCAAATCCCCGTAAGGGTTTGCTAACGAATCTATTCCTTTTTTCAGTTAAAAAACAGTAGTATAATGGCTAGTATCCCCGCTTGTAAAGCGAGACTGGGGTTCAATTTCCCACCGGGAGAGGAATACAACCTATTTCTTTTTTTCTTTTGTAAAAGCTAAAGCCGTATCTTTTCAAATAAACGAGATCATAGTTTTATCTCGGTTATTCCTCGATAGTATAATGGTTAGTATCCCCGCGAGAGACCGGGGTTCAATTCCCCGCCGGGGAGAGGACAATATTTTGCCAACGAATCAATTCTTTTTCACTTTAAAAAACCCAAAGCCGCCTCTTCAAATGAATACTGATCAAACTGATACCCCAGGAGGTCCTCGGTAGTATAGTGGTTAGTATCCCCGCCTGTCACGCGGGAGACCGGGGTTCAATTCCCCGCCGG
>JAOBYF010039011.1:0-12757 GCA_025403605.1 Parazoanthus darwini
GGAAAGTTGTAAAATTGTCTTGGCATTTACCGAGTTTTAATAACTACTTTCAAGACAACCAGAAAATTTTGAATGTCTTATAAGATAAGTTCAACGAAAGCTGTCTATCCTTGAAGACCAAGTTCTATTCTGACTGCATTTAAACCTGGTCTGGTTGCTCGAAAGTTAACTACTGACCCTTGATTAAAACATTGTACCTATGTTTAGTCTTATAGACAGATTGGGGTTTACATAACCGAGTACTTCCAAAAAATTAAAGTTTCAAAGTCACTTTTAGCGCAAGAACGAAGAAAATTAAATAATTTAACGTTTGACCAACCCATTTTCGAGCAACCAAGGCCAAAACGTTTTGACGAGTCCCTCATTTCGTGATAAGTTATTATACACACACTACAGCAACCTCGCAAAAATCAACACACGGGTATGTCAGCCACATATGAACGTTCAACTGATTATAACTAATAAGAGTATCAATGATTAATATGAAACACCGGACAAGTACGTTATCTATTATACAATTTGTAGATTTACTAACGACTCAAACACGCCCAGATAGATATATTTGTCTGCAAAAAATAGTTACGATTTTCTTAACCCCCTAATTATGCCCTTGATGCACTCTGATAGAATTAGACTATTGACTAACGTAAAAATAGCTTTGGATGTTTGCAAATTTAAAGTACCTGCAAGGGACCAAGTTTTGGTGTTGAAGGCCACTTTTGCTTCTTAAAATATCACTCATGTGTGGCCTTGCACTACGTTTTTTCAACTTCTGAAGGATCTTGTGCAACTATATTCACTCATTGATTCAACCATAGTACAGGAACACAGAAAGGCTGTTGGCCTAATTATCTTTAATTGAAAGTAGACCTGTTACACGCTGCATTTTATGAAAAACTTTTCTCTTAAAACGAATTGCCCCAAGTCATTGCTCGGTCTCATATAAACAGCAAGATCAATATCTTAGCAAGACAAGTGATATTTTTTACTTTCTACAATGCCATTTTGAGAAGAGCTGAAGGAAAATTGCACATGTAACCGGGCCTTTGGAGTTGTCTTACAACAATTAAAGATGTGAAAATAGACAGACATTTTCTAAGTTTAATCGGTGTAACAATTTGTTTGGAAGGCAGAAAAACGCATACCAAAAAATTTCAAACAATACGATTTCTTCTCAGTGTAAAGTTCCTGTTTAACCCCCACGAAAAAAGCCTTCGAGTAAATAAAAGCACATTTGCATTTTTTGGAATTTTACGGTGTGTTTAAAAAGTCAAATTTCTCTTGATGGAAAGAATAAGGTAACAGGGTTGAACTACATGACTATTTTAGCAACAAGATTAATATTGAATTTCCAAACCACTGAATACATAATATATTGCCTGGGAAAGAGTGAAATTATTAACGATTTTCCAGATAACAGTTTCCGTATTTTACCTCTCAACAATCTAAAATGAACATGATCTGCAGTCTTGCCACCTTCACGCCACTTTTACGTAATGAACTACTCATCCCAGCTGATAATCACGAAAACAACGAACCACTAAAGCTCATTACATACATCATACATATACATCATTTTGGACACTGCAGTTCATTATGATAAGAAATCCCATTGTCAAGATTACGTTCAAGTGTCAAAAAATGCACACCAAGAAATCCCCTTGTAACCTTACAATCAATGAAACTCTTGCGAGAACCGCAATCACAAAATTTTTTTTTAGATTTCGAACTTTCACAAATCTGTAGTAAATCTTCAACCATCTGTTTGAATTGTCTGAAGTCGCCTCAACTGAAAAAACACTCCAACCCATAAATAAATAAGTGACCAAGTCATCCTGAAAACACTTAGATGAATTTTAAATTTGTTCAAAACTTGGCTACACTCTTCAAAATTATCGCAAGGATTTTGCGGCCGTGGTTCTTACAAGATTTCCGTCGATTCTTGGTATCTGGCTACATGTATTGAAGTAAACTCGATATGAAGCATCTGATTTTAAAAAATCCATTATCTTAGATCCTGGTTTTTACAAATACACCTGTGAATATCTGAACAAAATGAGCATTTTAGTTGTTCTACACTTGTGTACAGCATGTGTATCCTTTTCAAGTAATCATAGTCAGAAAGCAGGACTAAATATTAATGCTGAATCTTTTTCAATCTGTATAATTATGCCGACAACTGTGTTCAAATTTTGCATTAACATCCTCCTCAAATAGTCTATTTTAAGAACAATTTCAAAATGGAGAACAGAACATCAACTTATTTTCAATAACGTAGTATAAAATAATGTAATATTAGTTCACTACAATGTATACATAAAATCTGGTTGTTTTTTTTAGAAATATAATTATTTTATGTATTCTCACATCAATCGTTTCTGAACAATCTGTACTTTTTAAGCACAGTGCAGGATTTCACTTACATGTACCACACAATCAATGACGCTGCAATTTCCTGGCGAAATTCTCAACACCATAATCGATTTGTTCCAATATTTTATCACGTATAAAGACTCCCAAGTCGTGCCTAAATTGTACTGAGTTTTCAGAAAAGGGTTCCCGAGTTTGTGCAACTTAGTTCTGAATCTGTTCATCTGCTGCTTTATAATAAAAGGACATTAGTATCTTATGGTCTAGGGTGCAAGACTGCACGAGACAAATGAATGCAATTAATGCAAAATAACAAACTTTGCCGATTTATTTTGCCAGTTTCACTGGGAAATGAGTTAACAGACCGGTGTAAATGCAAAATAACAAAGTTTAGCCAGTTTGACTGGGACAAGAAATTGATTATCACTCCTTGTATGGTCATGTTATATCCATGCTTCATGCAGACTGATCAGAGATAATAGCAACTTGTTGTGCACGTTTTGTATAAAAAGAACGGGTCAATCAAACACCAATTTTGCTCTCTGTCAAGATCATCATTAGGAGGAACTGCTGATCAAAACACTAACCATGGGTGGCTCCAAAAAAACATCGAAAACAAAAAACGCACTACAGATGCCCAGTCCCTAACAGGTATTATTTTCACTCTAATATGACTACAAAAAGTTAGTATAAGTAATAGCTACACACAACTAAACTGAACTGCTTGTCAAATGGAACAAGCCTATCAAAAATGCATTCTGCTTCAAATCAACTGAATCAACAAACTTGTAAACATATCATTACAAACAGTCCACAGACAATCCTAATTTTAACGTGGGTGTTTCCTTAAAGGATATTATATACATATCTCTTATGACATCACTTTAGTATTCTGCGTGACTGTATAGATCTAGCACTATTTAATATTACATGTAAAGTCACATGTAAACAGCAAGTCCACATAATGCCATGGTAAGCAAACGGTGTACGAAGCTGCACTATTTCATACACTTTGTTCAGAATGATCAAGACCTTAAATCATGGCAAGGGGAAGGAAAGGCTTTTTTTTAAGGCCGCAGTTTTTAATTCCAAGATCTACAGGCCCTCCTGCTTTAAATTTACTGTTTTGGATGGGAAAAAATATTTGGCTATTTGTTATTAATAAGTTCCAATTCAGTTGAATCCAGGTTGTATCATACAGACTGTCTACCAGTTCTAATTCTTAACTGTCAACAAACAAGAAATCAATTCCCTAATTATTTGTTACGTGCGAAAAAAGATAAGAAATGCAAACTGAACATATTAGAAAAAAACTCGAGATAATGACCGTAGGAAGAGTGGGTCAGGACTCTTTACTCTGGAGAACAGAACAGTGCACTGCAATTATTTTATTCTACTATCCTATCAGTTTGTCAAAAAAAATCGGTAAACCTAAAAATGAAAACTTGTGGCCTTAACTGTGAATATGAAGTATGCCCACAATGTAGTGTTGAAATAATTGTGATCTGCTTTTTCATAACGAGATGTTTCATATTCCCCCATTGTTCGCGATGTGTTTCATTCAGAGTGAGCATTCTCAAAGGACAAGTTCCATTTAAAATGACCGTTACTTGATGAATTTTTTTATTTTACTTGTCCATCTAATTACTGCGACATAAATTGTGACATTATTAACAACTAGTTTTCGAGATATTAAGCATTTCAGTTCGATTTGTGGCATCAATAGTATGTCACTCTTAAAACAAACCATGAAGATTGGCCTATGTTTCAATTTTTCTTTCGTGTTTATAAAATAATTATTTTGTTTGGCAGATCATAAGAACACATTCCGTTACTTAGTTGCAGATCATCCTGTGATCTCCATTACTGTTTGCAGAAGCAAAACAATTTTTAGAAAAACAAGGCGTTGCTCAGTCTGTTTATTGTAAGAGACCACACGTGATGTCATAACCAATATCTCAAGAACTACTCGATGTGGAACAATACAATTTGTATCACGGTAATGAAGTATGACACTTACAAACAGACAAAACAAGAAAATGTTCAGTGGAACTTGCCCTTTAAAAGTTGTATAGTCTCACATTAACAGTGGAACTGATATTCACAACACTCATGCTGACAGCAACATTTTCCAGTACATAACTTTTCTCTTTGATCAAACTCGTGGATTGTTTTGCTGCACTTCCCAATGATTGCAACCACACGGCCAAAAATTAATTTAAACTTACTTTGAGAAGTCATTTGTCACACTCATGTTGCAGTGGGACTTGGACCATGTATACAAATGATAGTTTGACCATACTTTTACATTTGTAATAATGTTATTATATGTACCATAACAGCACACGTTGTTATATCAATGGTCTTGATTGCACCTTTTTCTGTTACTGGTAGTTTTTGCCTTGGTTCGGCAGTAACTCACAGCTTGTGAAAATGGTATTCATGCAAGGAAACACATTCTTACCAATTTCATTTCAAGTTTCTGGCATACAGCCTCGATTTTCTGTAACGTTATTTACCGTTATTTTCTTTCAACTGAAGTTTAACAGTTTCTTTGATGCCCTAACGTCTATTCTCACCTCACTTTACTTGGCCAGCAGAAACGCTGACACGGAAAAAGCTGGCTTTTACCACTGGTCACTGTTTCAAATAATCTGCATGTCACTTGAAACTTAGTCGACAAATGAAGGGTAAATGGAGAGAACTTATCACGGCCTCATTTAAGGCAACTGATTTATCTGCTTCAAACACACCGGCACCATCTGACGAATCTTCCTTCTGCAATCTAACCATACCCCAATTCAAACTGTAGTCTTCATTCTCAAAACACTTCAAGAGTGGTTCAACAAAATCTTGATCCTGGAACTCCTTGCAATGTCTTTCCTTATCCACAATGGATTTCACCAAGTCTCCTTTCAGCCACAATTTTTATGATGGTTTCTTGTGCTTGCACATGTGCATAGGTAGCACAAACAAAACCTTCGAGCAAGTACAGAAATGTGGTTTTTTTTGTCCCATAAGCTTTGCTGCCTATGTACAAAACGTACAATGCAACAGCGCATGTCGTACACCAATACTGCAGTAGTGGTAAAATTGCACCATAAGATTATGATGATATCCAATTATATTATTTTGTTTCAATTAACATGTCTAGTCGTCAGAGTTGCTGTGAAGTCTTTCCATTTTTCAGCACCTGATTTCGATCCAATGACATCTCCAAGTAGACAACAAAATAATAAGTTTCCTCAACAACGAAGACATCCTGGACTCCTATTTCCAATAGATAACATTAAACGGGACGTTATGAATGGTTCAAGGCATTCACCGTAACTAAAGTTATTACAAACTATTGGGAAACAAGATTGCCTCACATTTTAGCATTCGATTTGTTAAGAAAACGGTAAATTTAGGGAATTATACATTTAGTCATTTATTAACCAGAAAGTTGGATGATTGAAAAATTAAAAAAAACCCAGTCGTACATATAACAGGTAATAAACACTGCAATTGTTTGCTGGACTTAACGCTTTTGAATTTTAGAAACAAAAAAATCAATCGTTTTCAATTTTAAATTTTAACTTGACATCGTTACGAAAAGTCAGGAGAACACAACTTACAACAGTTGGTGAAAATTACAAACTAAAACCCGAACTTTTCCCAATAACCATAACATTCTCACAATTTTCTGAATAAGTGTATATATTTTATGGAACAAACCAATAAAGTTTTTCCTCAACTGCAAATCCGTAGAATAATTGATTGCATAAAACGACTCATACAAGGACGTTATTAAAACCTTGAACGGCTAACGGGGAACAGGAAATGGGGAGTGGTCAATATGAGTCGGGGAACGGTCAATATTTATAATATCTGCATGCTCGAGGTTCTTTATTGTTCAAATCCCCAGGCCTTCGAAGATTTTGACCGTTCCCCTAATCATATTGACCGTTCCACTAATCATATTGACCGTTCCCCGCTCTAGAAACGTCCCTCGCACAACAGTTAATCATTAAAAGTAGTAAAATTAAAACAAAACGAGTTTATGATAATTGCAACTGTGGTCTTTCATAATTGTATTCTTACTGCATTTTTTCAGTGTTTTTACAGGAACTGCAACTTCTCATACCGCATCAAGAAACATATTACTGCAAGTTCAACACTCAACTATGACAACTCGACTAAATTAACTGCACCTTGTTTTACTTTGTTGGCGACTTAGTTGGCGTTGTTGGAGCTTGTGGCTTTGGTGAAGTTTTCTGTGTGATCTGGGCATAACTTAATCGCTCTGCTGGTTTTTGTTCCTCTTCCAGCTACAGAAATTAATAATTTAGACAGTATACGTACTACACGCAACATACATTACTTAAAATCGCAACAAAACATATCTGATACCATATTAAATCGTATCTTAAAATGTACACATTTTATGTACATTTTATTTATTTTATTTTATACATTTTTATTTATTTTATGATTTGCTGTGAAGAGGGGAAATGGGCAGCAACGTTTTTATGCAATAAATAGATTTTTGGCTTAATTAAGGAGGAGGCCTGAGGGGGGAGTAAGACAATACAACCCGTTCCCTGCCCTTACAGGGAAGAAGGAAAGTGTGGAAAAAGATGAGTGAGAGAGGGGAGAGGGAGAGAGGGGGAGGGAGAGTGAGGGTAAGTAAGTAAAATGGTCACTTTCATAACACGATCATTACATGACATTGCTAAAGCAAGTACAAATGTACTAAGAGTAACTTGATAATAATCTAGTAGTTATTACAAATTAAACGTTTCGTTTCTTTTTCTATTAAAGTTAAAGATGTATTCGGAGAGTAACGCTTGATTTGCAACAGTGCATATTCTGGCGTTTTCTGTACTTGTTCAAGATAATGCTGTTGCTTCTTTGTTGTCTAATTTGGAAAAATAATGTCTTCTCAGCTCATTATATAGAGGTCAGACATAAAACTAATGCAATTCACCTTCAACGAATTTAGGGTGAGAGAGAGGGAGAGAGAGAGGGAGAGGGAGGGATTGAGGGAGAGAGGGAAGGCGAAAGAGATAAACAATTTACATTCATGAACTTACTGGTTTAACTTCATTCTGGTTGGCAGAGTTCTGATTTGTAGAAGATTTCGCGTTTGGACTTGTCTTAGGTATAGACGGACTTGTTGAAGAAGTATTCGTTGATTTGGTAGAACTTTCTGTAGCTGAACAGGCAGGTGCAGGTGCAGGTGCTAGCCCATTTCCAGTACTTGAATTTACTACATTAGATGTAGCAGAACCGGCCGCTACTCCTGATGTGAGAGGTTTGGCCCTACAGAGAACATGGTCGTTCAAAAGAAAGTGAATAGAAGTAGATCAATTTTTATTCTTTGATATGGTAATACCACATAAGTCATACAGATATTCGGGGGGGGGATATAAGGACTTTCTGAAACAGTTTACACTCTTGTCTTTGCATTTTATACGATCACCTTCTATTTTAGAATAGTTATTACTTAGCACCACCCTAAAACGGACATCTCTATTGTCCACTTGTTTCCGAGGAAGTTGAAGTTAAACCAAAGAAATCAGGTACACTCAGTTAGTGTTTGTTTGCTTTTGGAAGCAGCGATCTTCACATTTATTACAGATTGATTTCTTTCTATCTCATACTTAAATCTGGTCTTGTATACGATTCCTGCTTGGGGTTTTATATTCACTGGACATTCTGGTTTTACTGTCTGTATTACTGTGCACAGTCAATAGATCACGTGGTCTCGCTGTTCATTACAAGCTGAGCCACTCCTGGTTGTACATTTGTGAGATGATGATGCAGTGGATTTTTTTTCGACTGTTTTTAAAAATAAACGTCAAGGCCCCGTTACACATTACGTTTTAGACCTACGATACGCTATGCCTAATGGATCAGTGCGCCTAACGGATTGAGTTACAAAAACACTAAACAAGAATTCAAGGATATTTACAAGTACTGTAATCTATCTTATAAGCCCCAACCCTCCAAGGCGGGGGGGGCTTATTAAAATACAGGACATCCAGATTGGAGGCTTATTAGAAAGGGGGGCTTTTTGAAAAGGCACGGGCAGCCAAAGACAAGAGTCATTATTTTTCTTCTAAAATGCTAACTTTAACGAATATGATACGTTTGATGCAGTCTTGGGTGAAAAACTTATGGGCAGCAGTTGGTATATTTATTCTCCAGGTACTGTAAAAAGTAGTCCTATATATATTTTAGTACAATGGAAGATACACAAAACTTACCAGCTGGTTGGCGATGGCAGTGGTGAACTTGGTGACACTGACTCAGTCACATCAGAAGGAGACTGTGGAGGCTGCGACACCTACAAACAAGCAAAACCAGTGATATTTGTTTGAACAGTGTGAACATCATTGTCTACCCTTTAAAACTTTAACCTTATATGGCCATATTGAAGAGATAGGCAGGGAAAGTGTCCACACTGATACTGACCAACAACAACTTTCCTCGGTAATTATTCACGATATAGTCATTAAATCTGGTGACTTTTCCTAAAACTATTGGAGAACAAAATTATGGAAAAGTTTGCATCGAGGGTGTCACTTGTTGGTGATGCAGTTTTCAACACCTTGTTTGGTTAAAACGTGACTTTTTTATTATGTTTTGCTAAATGCCAACCAAATATTTCAAACAAGTGGTAATTCTTAGTGTTGAAGACAACTATGGAACATTTTTGGAACTTTGCTGCTGGTTTGTGATACATGTATCAAAGTGCACAACAACTTTCAAAGAAATCCAAGATGGCAGAAACTTTGAAGAATTTTCCTGGTATTTTGTGTATGAAAGTGAAGCGAACAGAGTAGTAAAAGAATGAGCAACATTAAGTAAAGGTTCAAGTAAAACTCAACAGTCCAGCGGCAATGAATGTAGAAAGCTGCTAATTGCGAGACTGTTTAAACCTTTCACCTCGTTGTCTTAAACACGAAAATCTACGATTACTTCTCCAGCTAGTTCATGTATTCTAGTTCACAAGTTCATCCTTTTGTAGTAAAACTCTCCAGAGTTTTAATGCCACAATATTATAAGTGTGGAACGCAGAAAATTTGAAGCTTTTCTTGGCTATGCCAGAAAACAAGTGATAAAAATAGTCAAACAGCAGTTTACAATTAAGTATATTGACCTCAAGCAATACAACAAACATATAAATATCAGGGTTCTCCAAAACGAGACATAGCAAGGGGTGACAAAGGTAAAGTAGGGGGAGAAAATCACCGGAGGCGTGAGCTTTCTAGGGGGTCTGGAGGCATGCGTGCTCCATGGAAAATGTTAAATTCTACAATCTACGAATCGAGAACTCTGAAATAGCTTTTTTCCACAAAACTAACCAATCAAGTTCCCGATGCTTCTAAATCAGTCACTAAGCAAGAGTTGCTAAAACTTTCTAAACTCTAAAAAAATAAATTACAGTTTGCAGAAATCTAGTTAACGAATGAAAAGTTAAACATGTAAAAGTCAGGAGACCAATTCTACAAACCTTGTTGTCAGACAAGTCCTTGGAGGTCTGACGGTTCTGTCAACAAAAGAAATACATACATGTCAATTATCATTATCAAAACTACATGGATTAAAAAGCAGCTACCATTATTTTAGGTACCAGATAAAAGTCGGTACTGAATTCTGTCAACAATCTCTCAGTTCTAACGTGATTGCTTTTTATAATTGATGTTCCTATTTGTATAACAAGTAATCACTTACCAGAGTGGAAGCTGGTGATGTTGGAAGCAAAGGAAAATGAGATGGCTCAAAAAAAAGAGTATCCGAGTCATCCTTACTATGTCTAACTGGGCTGGCACGATTGGCCTGTTGCCTCTGGGGGAACAAGTTAAGAAGGGTACAGTAAGTAGTGGCAAGTGACTTAATTGCGTATACCTTTCAAGGTTTGCAACTGCTTTAAGTAAAAACAAATACAAGTAAACAAAATTCCACAATTATATAAATATCCCATGCTTGAAATTTCAGCAGTTTAAGAGATCAAATTACAGTTTGTCTTCACACATGCTGTTGATCAGTAAAGAATTTTACTACAAGATTGGAAAGGAGAATAATGTATTATACCATATTGTATAAAACTATAGACAAAATTAGAAACATTCAATAACAATTGACAGTCGTGCAATACAAAATCTGTTAAACTCCCAACACACTTACAGCATGTCTACTGATATCCTCACTGCTTCCTCTTCTCCTTCGTTGTCTATTTGGACCACGACCAAAACTAGGAAATAAGAAATTGCATACTGTTACATATTCACACATGCTACAATAAAGTCACATGGGAGATCAATTCACTCATCTTCAGTGGTTTTCTAAATTTTCTACTTGTAAAGCATGGATACACAAATCTTGCATATCATATTTAATATAATAAATTAATTAAAACTAGTAGTTAGCAATGCTAATGGTCGTGCTATCAATTAACTAACTATTAAGGCCACAAAATTAACACACAAGATGTTTTCACCAGTATATTATGGTAAACAGGTGATTCCAACCACTACATTTGCTTCAAATTTTAGCAAAGTTCAAAAACTGACTTCTCAGTGTTTCAGTCAAAAAAATATTAAAACAGGGAAGAATTAAATTAACGTGACGTGTGACTTACTGTAAAACAAGCCAAAGCCAAAAAGGAAGCAAAATGACCGACAAATAAAAGACAAACCCTTCTAGTACTCCAATTTATCAAAACATCCATGCACACATGTATGTAACAGAAACTTGAAACCAGTCCTGACCAGGAGAGTCCCCGGACAAAATCCGGAAAAACCAAGGACACATTAATTTTCTCAAAACAAACAGCAGGCTATAGGGATTAAGGTTGATACAAGAAAAAGAAGAAACTAAGTAAACTACAGCAAATACAAGTTACTGTGGACCTGGTATAACTTGGAAAATATAAAAATGTAAGTCGTTAAGTAAAGATTTAACCAAAGAAAAGTGAAAAAAAACATTTGAATAACCCTGTCTAAATGCACAGAAAATGCATTTAAAACAAAAAATAATACTCGACACCTTTCTTTGAAAATACTGCATTCAATTGCATTTGTCTTCACACCTTGTACTGTTCAAATCAAATGCAGCATTGACTTGTAGTTACTTAAATTCTAATAACTAAATACCTTTTGTTTCAATATCATTTTAAGTAACAGAATGTACAGTAGTTTCCAAAGAATTTTAGTTAGCTACCTTCTGTGGTCATCTTCTCCAGGTCTGAACATTCTGTTATTTCTAAAGCTGGTGTTGTTGCTACTGGAAGTATTACTGCTGTTGTTACTGCTGGTCACAGCTGTTGAAGTGGAGCTGTTTGAACCAATGCTCCCATTCGTACTATGAGGCCGAGGTCTACTTTGACTTGATGGTTGTTGAGGTTCTCTTTCATTCCTTTCTTGTTGCTGCTGGGACTGATCGCGATGATGAGTGTTCTTCGAAACAAACCTACATCAAAAGATTTTGTGACCATAAGCTCAGGGCAAGACACCACTCCTCTGCATTCCCCTAAGCACCATATCATTAACTTAAGGTTGTACATAATTGTTCCAAATTGAATTCCATGACTATTTACCAGAAAATAAGATAATTTTATCTGAAAATATACAAAAAACTGTTGGATCTTGAGGTTGTTAATGATCACATAATATAATGATACAACTTCGATGGGAGCTACTAGTGTCCCTTTTGCACACTTTTGGGTTATTTATAAAAATCAAATAAATGTAAAATTTACATGTTACTGTATGTTGTACTTGTTTATAACTGTTTCAAAAATGGATGTTACCTTGTCCTGTTTCCTGGGTAACCATGACGCACTGGATTCTGGGCTTGAACTATTTGCAGAAAAAATAACTTACATCACATTGACAAATAAACAAATAAATAGTACAATATGTTGCTGATATCATTTGCCATAATTTTCTGTACTCAGACTCTGAATGACATGCCAAAAGACACCTCAACAACAACAACATACATGTACGATTCCCATTAACCCCAGCAATGCATATTTGATGCACAAATATTAA
Source organism: Parazoanthus darwini (assembly GCA_025403605.1). Lineage (NCBI taxonomy): Eukaryota > Metazoa > Cnidaria > Anthozoa > Zoantharia > Parazoanthidae > Parazoanthus > Parazoanthus darwini. The sequence goes on from JAOBYF010039011.1 coordinate 12,414, forward strand.
ACAAAATCTAAATACATGTAGATGCACAAATTTCCATTTTCTTCACCTAATTACAGAGATGGGGGGTCCCAGGGACCCTTGACTTTCAAAAGAAGTGGGAAAACTGACAACAACAACAAAAACAACAACAACAACAAGTGAACATTTTGTACCCTCCAACAAAATTTACCAAATGGTATAAAAAGGTTAGTAATAGTTATAGTAGAAAGGGCACTGGCTCCCTGAAATAACTATAAAGCAAAAATCGTCAGGAGCTAGACAAGGAAATAGCTAAATATGAATAACAAATGATAGGCGAGCCAGGGGTTTACAAAATTATAACACTTATTGCACACACACACACA
>JAOBYF010039122.1:0-12754 GCA_025403605.1 Parazoanthus darwini
CAGGGGCACACAGGAATTGTGAATTACTGGGATATTAGATCTAGGCTACTAGTCAGTGGGGCAGTGGTGGACTCGGGTTGTAGTTTGATGTGGGTGTGCAGATTGGTGGATTCCTGAAAAGGAAATTATTAAAAAAGGCAATTTTATCCTGGTAATGCAGTGGATTCTGATTTGTTGTCTTTTTTATCAGATTTCAAATTGAAAACAGGTTTTGCATAAGTTATAAGTGATGATATCACCTAATTAACATCAGAACATGTGTTTGTAGTTGGACTACAGGTACTGCAAGCATAGCTGTCAACCCCAGAAATTCAAAAATCTTGTGAATGCTCAGGCCAATAGCCCTGTGAGCATTGAAGGCCTTTTTTTGTTTTTGTTTTAGTCGTTCCAATTTACAGAACACATTCCTCGGTCATACGCAGAAATTTTCAATGATTGCCTCAGGAATGTAGTAGAATAATTTAGAAAACATTGAAAACCGTCGGTGATTTCAACTACCGTGTGGGTGAGCGGGTGATGAAGCTCGAAATCTTGTGACACCCAGTTAATGCGGTTAAGGGTTACTGAATATTCCTGGAGTTTTACATTTGGACATCAGCACTGGCCCTGGACTTAACATTCAGTTATCAGACAAGTGCTCCTTGCTTGCACAAAGTGTCTCCATAAGATGTATTTTGTTAAGCTGGCCTTTCTGTTCCAAACAGGCCATTCAACAGCAACAGCAGCTGAGTGCTATAGTGCCCGGATCTTCAGGGATGACTGGACTGTATCAACCACATGTACAGCAGTCAGTAACAGTGTATCCTGGCCAAAACTGGTATTACTGGGTTCCAATGTAATGCTCATAATTTGCTAATGGAGTGTAGTGTAGGTACTTACTGTAATAGACTTTAAGAAGCAAGTATGGCTACAGATACAAGAAAGGCAAAACAAAAGGCTTAATATACAAAGGCGGTGAGTTAACATGATACCAGATCAAGTTTCATTCCGGTACAACTTCACCCCGGTTCCATACTGAGTCTCTCTATTCATTTACACGATATCTTCTAAAATCTCATTCCTGTATGACTCCTTCCAGGATGAGTTCATCCCGGTAGTCGCACCGGATCGAAATGTTCGTTCCAAAATGAAATCTTGCCGCACATTCCACAAGTATCGTGTAAAGCTGGTACGAGCTCATTGGTCGGGCTGATCAGCTGACTCAAATTTTCAATTGGCCGATGTTTTGACCGCACTTTAATTCCAGAATGAGAACGACTATGTAAACGTGGAATGAAAAGTGTGTGTGTACCAGAATGAAATTCAATCTGGTATCATGTAAACACCCCCAAAGACAATTCACTGCACATGAACATGCACTGCTATGGAGTCCAAAATTGCTGCGTGTAAACATGAATACACAAATTATTTGTTCATCAGTTCTGTTTTACAACCAGAGTTTGCAGTTCGGTCAGTTTGCACTCTTTCGTGAAAAGTACAGTAAGAAAGAATGGGTGGCAAACAAAAGAAGAGAGGAAAAAGAAAGCTGGTTTTCAGTAGACATCGTCTGAGCCGTAACAGTACTAGCTTCTTAAAGTCCCTAACCAATGACACAAGTTCGTAAACAGATAACAAGAAATTCCGCCGGTTGCAAAGTGCTTTGTCAGCACTCATGAACAGTACTCTCTTTCTTGTGAGAATCTTCTTTTTAAAAAAGTCTGATGCTTAAAAACTTCTAAAATTTAGTAATGACACTGTAAGAACACAACTCTGGCAAATGCTCAGACTGAGAAAGGAATTAATGGCTAATTTCTATAAATTTTGAAAATGGAGCTAAAAACTACTAGTAAGACAGCAAGTAATATTGTCATAGCCATCAATATTATTTATTAAAGGTATAACCGGCTGGAGTGTTAAAGAGCAATGCCTTTGAGTCATGTGTACTGTTCATGTTGGAAACAGCTTTTAACATGCAGTACACACACAGAAATCAATCTGAGATCCTGAAAAAATAAGGAACATTCAGCATTAGCCCCCAAATAGACATTCTTATAAAAGGAGATTGTGGTTTCTATGTGGTGCTCCTTTCAATAATGCTGGGGTTTTCTTGCAAAACCTTTGAAAATGAAGATGATTTTGTTGAAAATGCTCAGTATATGAACATATGGTTTGCTTCTTTTGTTGGAACGTGTTTGCAGTTATTCAGTTTCATCAGAAGCTCATATGAGCTTCTGGTTTCATCACAGGCAAACCAGGCTAAGGGTCAATGTGCACTGAAAACTTTCGACCCCGAAAACTCTAGAGGGACTTAAAACCACTTTCTGCACCAAAATCCCCCCTAAAAACCACACACAGAGCCAATATAGTAATGAAACTAGCTTTATTGAGGAAATAGGCAAGATACAACTTCAACTAATACTTCATTTCGACGAGGGAACATCAGAGGACTTCATAAACTTCCCCAACGTTATTTGAGAGGAATCCTATTACAGTGCACATTGACCCGTAGCCTGGTTCGCCTGTGATCCAGCATCTTGTATTCAGTATGGTTTGGAGAAAGCTGTGCCGCAGTCAAACTTTAGTGACAAGGTTCATTACTTCAGAAATTCGACTAACTGCATAAACAGTCGGACTCGGCTTCCTCGCGTTGTTACTAGCTTATTTGTTATGCGTTTGCTTCGCAGGAAATCAATAAAAGAAACAAAGTATCTGGAGACAGAAAGAGCACAGACCGAAAGAAGTATTTGACACTGAGTTCAACAGTTTATTCGCCAAGTAGACCGTAAGTGAAATCTGGTCTGTATCTGCCGAATTTCCAGTTCAAGTAAACTGTTACTATAAAGTTGACAGTCCTAGGTTTAAGGGTAACAGTTAAAGGTATTGACTCTGAAAATACTGCTTTTTTGTACGATCCAGCAACTTTCAGCGCAAACGTTCTGTCACTACACTGGTTGGCCACTTCTATTGTCAAGATTCGCGTCTCTTGTTCTTTACCAGGAACGGAAGCTTTCTTTCTCCGCAAAATCGCCACTAAACACTCGGAATCCAACACTTGTACTGTTGGCTGCAGCCGAAATGAAGGGCGGTTGATAATACTGATGATTTCGTGAGGCATCCGTCTTTTAGATTTTTTGTTGGCGCAGGCGCAAAGTTCTAAATCCACGCCTTTGTCTACGCATGGCTCGTACGTGCTGTAAAAACTCAAGCGTGTGAACTTTTGAAATTCGACATTGTCTTTCTGAGTAACGGAGTGTCTTAGCACAACCTCAAACCTCTCTTCTGATTTCTTGCCCCAGGCAGGAACAACAACTATAACCATCGTTGTTATGAAGAATTCTCCGTCAAGCTTCCTGCGTGGTCGTGCGACCTTTCTGCCGATAAATCTGGCACACGCTCCATATCCAGCAATGTTATTGTTGCCGTCTATGTTTTTCTGTGTTGCTTCCAAATACTGCTTTTGAATCATCGAGTTTATCTCGCCAAGCGCGAACTCGGCAAGCCACAAAACGGTAGTGTCTTTCGCCGATAGGAACATATTCCAACCTTGGCACCGACACAACGCTTCATTGCTCAGCCCAGATATGTCTGAACATGTTCTGCTTGCAGGAATTGGAGCGAACAAACCTCTAACCTCATTATCTTGGTTTCGTTTCTCTGACAAATTTATAATGGACAAAAGTGTTCTGTGGAGATCTAAAAGGTTCACTAATCTTTTCTGGTTTAGTTTTAAGATTTCCATTCTTTTCTTACCAAGTTTAGAAGCTACTTTCTGCGGAATAATCATGAACAACACTGGGCTAAAAATTTCCAAGTTTCCCTCCAATGTATTGGTGGCATAATTGGTAGTTTTGCCTCCGTGATCTGACAGAACAATTGTTATTGTGTTTTCATTCTGCGACGATTTTTCCACAAATTTAGATAAAACTACATCATCAGTTCTTATTCGTTTCCCAGTTGACTCGTGTCCAGTGTTTAAGTGAGTGTATAAAAAACCGGGTGCCAGTCTTTCATCACTTTCTAATACGTTGACAACATTCATTACGTAATTTAAAAAATATTCACTAATAAATTTCCCATCAAGACAGAAAGTGGGAAGTTTTTTTCCATTAAAGGGGTTTGTATACCCATATGTCCTCAAAACCTCGCAAGACATGTAGCTAAGTCCTCTATTATCGACGTATTGCGCTGTTCGTGTCGTGTAGTTTTGAAAAGCTTCTTTAAATTCTTTTGTAAAATACTGAATTTTGTGTGTATTGAAGGCTGGAGAAACAATACCTCCCCAATAGTCGAACCAACAAAGATCTTCATGAAACAAGGTCTGGTAACCAAGCGCTCTTAAGTGTAGAACCATCGTCTCGATTCCTGAGTTTCTGACTGTTGCTTTATTTGATTTTTCATATTTGCGACCGGCGAACAAGTATTGCATATTCCCAAGAGTGTAAGAAGCGAAGCTTTGTACCATTTCGAAGTCAATCACTGATGCTTGTGAAAGCCCACTGGAATTTCTAGCAATAGCTCTTAGAGCAGCGAGTGTTCGAGGTAAAAGCCTGTAGAAGTGCGGTCTGGAAACAGCATCTTCTACCAAAATATTGACATTGATTGGCCTTTTAGGCGTGGCAGTTCCGCGATTTAATGTTTTCATTACTGGAGGAAAAATCAAGCTTTGTAAAATAGTTTTACGACCACTAGGGTCACATCTTATAAAACAAAAATCAAAGTGATAGCGACTGCTCTCGATGACAATCTGTGGAAGCTTTTCTTCAAGTTCTGCAATGTCTCCAAACACCTTCCATTGCTGAAGGTCCTCGATTGTTCCATATTCCTTGTCACTGCATCCAACGCGGATTTCACTCTTTTTGCACACACCGCTTCTGCATTTAACCTCAACACTATCCTCACGCGAAAGTCTATATTTCGTAACAAATGTACAAATAGGAGTAGTGGGAGTGCGATGATCAGCGCATTCCCGGGCTTTAGTTTCTGGGTAATATTTCTTGAAATAAAAGAAAGGCTTCCTACAAGTTTGAACTGTGCTAGGTTGAGGCACACAACTCAGGTTGTAGTTGTCAGTAACGGTCATTAACGTTCCGTTGCCATCAACGGGCCAGCCGTTTAGTCCAACGTAAGCACATTCATCGCGTTTGTTTGTAATCCGAGTTCCATACTCATCAATTTCAGCTATATTATTCTTCAGAAGAATCTTCTTTGATTCTCCAACCTGAGTCTTAGTTGTCTTTGTTGGCGACTGAACAGAAATTCTCTCTACCGGGGGTGGATCAGGAGTTCTTGACGATATTTTCGTTTTAAGTTTTATGGTTTCTGTTTCAGAGCTTGTTGAAGACTTGCCCGTGTGAAGTGAGTACAAAACATCAGAGTTTGCTCCGTTTGCATTCCCGCTGCCTGTCGTAGAAATACTAGAATGTGTCTTTTCAAACTTTCGAATCCATTCCCTGAAACTGTTTCCACTTTGACCTTTGTTCTCATAAGCAACTTTCCCCTTTTCGTTGTATTTGTCCATCGATACTAGAAAGCAACGAAAGAAGGTGAGTGACAGTCGGTATAGATTCCCTCTCTTAAGTAACTCTTAAGTAAACCACACTTTTTTAAATGAGCGCAGCTTTGAGTTCTTAATGAAACACAAGTAGACAAACCAAACCTTCTATCTATCTCCAAATTTAAATGAGCTTGTACAGCAATTATTTTTGATACTTGTGAAACTTTCGACCACATTTCGTCCTGGCATGAAACTTTCAAATCTGGCACAGCCACTGGAACTCAATTTTGAAAAGGCGCCATTACCGTTTTATTTTACACTTTTCACTTAATTTCAGCATTTGCACGAGTGACCTGGGAATGAACATGAAATGGCACCGGCTAAAGCGCCTCAGTTCGCGAAGCTAGGACGGGAACGTTAACAAAGACGGCTGCTTGACTTTTAACTTCCCGTTTTCCCTTTTCTTGTTTGTATAATCCATTCGTTCCTTTTTTTAATTTTGCGTGAAAGTATGAAAATGAAAAGTTAGAAACTTTAATATTTAAGCCACACAAAGATTAAGATGATTTCTACTTAGCATACTTTCACTAGAAAACCACAAAGTTTGGCTATTGACGTTCTGTTTTCTAATAAAACGGTTGAAAGGTGGCCAACTGGTTGTGATCCTACGTTAAGTCGTTGTGTTCAGTGTAATAGACCGTATGCATAATACGCCCCACTGGCCATAAACAATAACTTCAAGTCGAGGTCGGTTTCCAAATTTTCATACATTTGCTGTATTTCTGCCCTACCAGCCTCGACTCGAAGTTTTTGTCCGTGACCAGTGAAGCGCATTATGCATACGGTCTATTAAGTCTATTGTTTTGTAATGTTCTCGTTGAAGTTCCCGTCCTAGCTGCGTAAAGTTCCTAATGAAGCACGAGCGCATTCTGGTACTGACGGATCCAGGCAAAATAATTGGTTGGGCTGATCGCTAATCATTCACTTTTATGCCAGAATGAGGTAGTTGTACCAGTTTTACATAAACACCATGAAGTGTGATTCAGGCTACATTCACTCGGTACCGGACGAATTTTCGACCGCGGTTGACAAAATTTAACTGTCAGCGGTTTTACCATCCGCCCATGCGCAGAGCACTACTTTGCCAAATCCAAGATGGCGTCGAGAAAAACTGAGTTACCACGGATTAGTGCAACCACGCCTTCAGTGCCGTACAAGAATTTTGCCGGTCAAATTTTGACCATATCGGCTTAAAGTTCGTCCTCGATTTTTGAGGCCGAATTTTTGAACGGCTAGACTATACTTGTGTACAGTAAGTATGGTTCCATGTGAATGGAACCCCATAACGCACGAATTTTAACCGGCCAAAACTGATTCCGGTCTGGTGCCGAGTGAACGTTATCACCAAACTCTTTTTTTGCAATTTCGTCAGGTGCAACTTAACGACTGGAAGTTTAGATCGACTTTGGCCCGCGTTTCTGCCATGTCGAGTTCAATTCCATAAAATTCGGTAAACGGAGTACCAGACAAATTCGTCTGTTGATTGAAACACGTCTAATTATTGTCACACTTACACCGCACGTCCCTTACAGATTGAAATAAACAGCACTTCGGTCGGGTTTACCGTAAAGCTTGCCTAAGTTCGACGTAAATTCCATTTGCCGAACTTAATTGCCTCAAATGTCAACTTTCTGTCGCATATTAGGGTTTAATTGAATTGGCGGACCTAATAGTTTTACACCATGCAATATGTATGTGTTTTAAAAACTTGGACTGCAGGATCAAACTCATCTCAAACCGACTTATAAAAGTACTTCGTCCACAGACATTTCAACGGAAGTATTACTGAGGTACACTTAAAGGATAAGGATGAGTATAGTAAAGGGAAAAAGAGACGTGACAAAAACAATTTCTCGGTGGCGGAAGTCTAATCCTGCGGTGGTTGTATTTTGTCCACAGATCCCGAAAAAGTAGTTTGTAGTGACAAGTGGTCGGGAAGGGTGTTTTCTTTAAAAAGAAGGATGGAACAGCCCGGCATAAGCTGAAATGGTCGAAGATTCTATTTCTAGAATCCGACGCGCCAGGAAGTAGTTTTCTTGACAAGATCCATTGAAATGATAACTTCTATTTCCCGTGTGTTTGTTAATCTGGGAGGGGGAGAGACAAGATTAACAGCAGTTCAAATTCTCTATCCGGGGCAATCGTTGACGATCAAATGGTTGCCCTAACAATTTGTTAAAATCTTGATTATAACAGTCAAACATCCCCACCATGGCATCCGATCTCTCTCGAATTCCAACTTATGCACCGGAAGAATATCTTATTGGGTTTTTTTTGGATTTTTTTAAAAAATGCCTGTTTTTCTGGTTTGACAAGTTAGGTAATAGTTCGATCAACAAGGGTCAGGATTGGTATCAGTTATCTGGCGTTAGGTTGGATGTAAAACTGAAGTTTCCATCGTCAAAGCAAACAAATATTCCTCGCTTTCCCCTCCCCACGCCTTAGCATGTATTGATAGATGCATCTCCTTGATCGAGTACACACGCAACGGCAAGGAAAACATTGCAAAAAAAAAGGGCCAACAGCATGAGCAAAACATACTAAAATTGAACTATACACTACATGGTTGCGTTGCAGACTTGTTACAAGATTAAATTCACACAGCTAAATTACTAAAAAATACTAACATCTAATAATACTAATACCAATAACTAATAAAACTAATACTAATAACAGAAGAACATAACCTAACCGGCCCCAACCTTTGGAAGATTAAGAGATGAATGGTAAAATTTCAAACTAATTGGACTTGTTTTGTAGCAAGGGCTCGTTAATGGAGTACCTCTTAAACTTCACACGGTCAAATATAAGTAGTCATGCGAAAATTTGCATGCGGGAAAAGTTGGTCGACAATTTACATTTTATACAGCACAAGAAAGATGCGTCACGCTTTTCTTTATATAAGAACAACTTTATAAGATCAACGAGGCTCAGATTTACCAACAATTTTAAGCAAATGTACGGGAAAAATTAAGAACAACTCGAGACTCATGCAGTCAAGTTTACTGGTTCTTATAAAAAATAAAATAAAATAAAATAAAATAAAAAAAACACGTGTATTGAACCAAGCGGCCAGCTTAATACTTTCGCAACGGTATAAGAAATGCCATTGATCACAGCAATTATCAATAAAGTACTAGTAATTAAAACATCTCCAGAGTTGACAAGTCAGTGCTTTACTTCAGACTTTCAACAGGGGATTTGAAACAAAATCGTGCTTGATAAGTTTGTCTTTACTACTTTAGTCTGTTTGACACATGCCACCATCATAGCTCATCATTAATGGCCATCGCGCTTGCGTGACTGCACCAGACTGTATTGTAAACAATTCTGTTTTAGAAACACACACAGACACACACACACATATATATATATATATATATATATTGTTCCAAGTTATTAAACATTTCCACGTTCTTCGATGCGTTATTCATTCAACTCACCGGTTTGTGACTTCGCTGGGAAATCTTGGCGTACCAAGGTAGTGGGCCTGAAGAACTTGTGAAGAAAAACCATGGACAGAACAGCGAAGCATGACAGAACGAGAACCAATTTTTTCTGAAATAGAAAAGAGTAAGTCAATTAAGACAGCTACAATATACTTAACATTTTATTATATTTTCGTATTAGATACAAACAGATGCAAAACTAGCGTTCAAACTTTCAAGAACCGACTACGTTTGGGGCCAAACGGTGAAAATTGTAGTGTCTTGTGACTTGTACCGAAACGGCACGTTCAAACTCGATAATATACATTACAAGTCAATAAAATTAAAAGTGTGCGAAGGTTGCTGGTTAGACCGAGACGCAACTGTTGAACGAGCCCGGGGAACGAGTATACCGACTTGCATCGACTTTAAGAGCTAAAAATTATCAGACATTTTTCTTCCTGTTTATAAATAGTGAATTCGAACTCCAATATTGTTTTAACTTACCAGCAAACGCCTGAAACGATTTGAAGAGAAAGGCAAATTCAAAACGACTGTTGTTATGCATCTAAACAGCCGTTCTCTTGCCATGGCTGTATGCGTTTTTTTCGTAACTTTTGAATGTCTGCTTTTACGTCTATATTTATATATGTGTAAAGGCTCTGAACGTGTTGACGAGTGACGCGCGAGTCAAATGAGTTACTCCTTGACGCCACTAAAATTGGCATACGTGTCACACACCAGAATGTCACGGAGTTCCTTTTCTTCAAACAGAGGTTTTCAAAAGACTGATTGATGTATAACTGGCTACTCCAACAAACAGAGAACTTGCATTTTACATGTTATTACAGGTTGAAACTTGTCACATCTGCTTGAATAAGTCCAACTTGCATGTGGGTATGTGCAATGCCTCTGAGATGGTTTCATCTCGTGCGCTTTGAAAACTGATATGGACAACTGAAGATTAGTCCCCAGATCAATTAGTGCCTTGGACTGGGATATTTCTATATTCCATGTTATTTTCAGCGTCTAAAAGCTCCCTTTACTGCTTTAAATACATAAAAATCCAATAAATGCTATTTCAGCTAATGGCTCTGTGAATCAAGTGCTGTATACTGCAATTTAGGTGTATATGTTGTGGTTTTTATGAATTTTGGCAAAAATGAAAATTACAGTACAGAAAACGCTGAAGCAGGCAATACCTTTTTTTCTACATTCAGTTTACGATTTGCGAGATAACTGATGGCAAAATTGTATAGTTCTTCTCTGGGGTAGTGGCCGAGTTTGTATAAAGGCCTGTAAATCCCCGCCCAAGCCCCAGGCGAAAGTTGCATGGGCTCCCTCATAAATCAGTTCTAAGTCCTGGACTACGTGAATACAGATCTGTTTTATAAGGCTTTGTGCGAGCACCAGTATTGCTTGTACAAATGATACAGATAAAGCTTCAGTACGACTTGTACACGCATCAGCTTTATATTGGGAACTGATGTGCTTATTTTTATTGCATTTTTTTGACATTTCAGCGTAGCCACATATAAACATTGCATGTTGAAATGAAATTGAGAATTCTTTCAATCATTTTACTCAAGGTAAAGTACCAATATTAAGCCAGTAATTTGCAAGGAATTCATGATTATTAAGGGGGAGCTACAAGCCGAGTCGTATAGTGCTCGAGACTGACAAGGGAAAAAAGTTATTAGAAGGCAACAAACACTGTTCCTAAGCATGGCAGGTCCACCCCTCGGATAGCGTACAAAACCCCCCCAAAAAAATCCTTCAAAATTAACAACTCGCCCTCATCTCTTTTTCTCCAGAATTATCTAACGAAATATCGAAACAATTGTGAATCTTTATTATTAACACTGGAACTGTGACACTATGTTTCAAAGTTTTGATTCTGCATATCAGCGAAACCGAGATATCGGCAGATTATGACGTAATTGCACGACGTATTTACGGAATGGCGATACTACCATTGTTTAATAATAATAATAAATAACAGTAATAATAATTTACTAAGATTTATAAGCAGATAAACAGAATAAATTGAATTATTCTGGTATGCATTAAAAAGAATTCTGAATAACTATTAAAATATTGATAAAATTACATATATTGCTTGTTAGAATAATATAGTGTAAAAAGCTGCTACAACACTAGAATGAAACTATACTTTGCTGTCAAAAGCCGACGAAGAGGCTACAACAAAACTATTTTTTAAAGTTCAGTTCTGCAAGTAGGAATTAAAATAGTTTGCGCCGTAATTTTTTTCAAACAGGCGGCGGGGTGAGGTGTGTACAAACTGTCAACAATGCAGAAAACTCGTTCCACTGAAACTATTAATTCTTATGATGTGATACCACTTTGGAAATCGAAAACACTATTTTCACTCCAAGTTGAATGGCATCATACAAGTAAGACACTGGTCACTGCTTGGATGTCGATGAGAGGAATTGCTGTACTCGTTTCACAATCTGCCGGCCATGGTCAAAATCGGTCAAGAATGTTTGAAGGTTGGGTAGCGAGACCAGTTTAAATAATGTTCGTAGAAGTCTAAACCTGCTCCAGCGCATTTGGTTACCAAGTCTCTACCAATGCCTTACCAACCTCTCCCGCCTCTAGTTGCTTTGAACAGAACCCAGAATAGGTCAAAATTCATGAAAAACATAAGTTTAACTAGTTCTTTACTATGTATTGACGCTTGTTTTTGATTGATTAAGGCCGGAAATGACACTATAAATTTCTTCAAAAACTGTCGCAAGAAAGCTCATTTCTAATAGCACATAAAACAGATGCTAATCGTTCAAAAGTGTCAACTTTTAACTTCAGTTTTCGACCCGAAGGAGTGCTCTGAGTCTCTGACGGCTTAAACAGATCAGATTGTAGGGTTTGAAACGCAGTTTCATATAAAGAATTCTGCTTTATAGCAATCGTATCGGGCAGACCGGAGATGCGCCGGTTTGAAGTCTGGTGTTATGAAGAAGAATTAGGTCAATTTAGCCCATATCGTAAGGTAAACTCAGAAAGACAAATGCAGGAATAATTTACACTACGTTCCACAATTCTATGGATTTATTGATTCATGCAAGTATGCTTTTAAACTTAATAGGGATGGTTCTTTAACTAACATGTACTAACATCAGATGAAACAAAACAAAAAGGCAAGCTGACAGGAAATCGATTCCATCCAGTTCAAAGTCCATTACCTCCTCCCCCTTACTGTTTTTGTGTTCCATCTTTCAAACATGTCGGAATAACAACTGCGCATGCGTGCGAGGTGGCAAAGACAAACGCTCAGCTGGCCAATTCCCAAATCTAATTTTTACAACAAAATGGGGCAAAGAAAAACGAGTTAGGCAAACCTGGGATATCTTTTGTATTGTTTTCTTGCGTTTGCAAGTTTGTGAGCTTGGTTGCAGTTTTTCCGTTTTGTCTTTCTTTCATATAGTATATAGTAGTGTCGGATGCATTTCGTACACAACAGATGTTGCTCTGCCGCGCTCGAGTGGTCGCTATGCACTTAGTGTGTTATTCGTTTGTTTTAAAAACATGTCATATATGTTCCTATGTACACACAGCACAACTGAATTAAAGGTTGAAGTACATTAATTCGATTTCAATCGTATCGAATCAAATTACCTAGCTCAGTTTCATTCTTCCCCAGTCATTTTTCATATTTTAAGCCTTTGTCCAGGACGTAAAGCGGGACGGAATCGATTTTCCGATGGCCCTTATTACACAACAATCAATCAATCAAACGATTTTTTACGGTAAATTAAGTACAGTACATGCC
>JAOBYF010039233.1:0-12752 GCA_025403605.1 Parazoanthus darwini
TTAAGCCGTTGGTCTAGTCTCTCTACGTTCTATTGGGGTACTTAAAAGAACCCACGCACTCGTCGATAAGAGTAGGCTAATGTTGTGGCCTGTAATCTCATCTCTACACGCTTTGAGGTCACACATGGGCCGCATAGCGGCAGCCAGAAACGCCTTACACATCTTCGAGAGCAACCGGTAGCTGAAAGGACCTAGAAACAGAGGCCCATAGTCACGATACCTTGGTATGGGGAGCAACTGTATATACACCTGTACCTAATATCGTTACGCTATACGTACTTTGGCAGAGCACACACAACACTAGTCATACAAAGAATACCTAAATAATCGAGTTTCAGATTTATTTGCATTACCCTAGACACATCTTGAAAATCAACGTCCCTGTTCATTCTTTAAAACTTCTAAATTTGATTGAACTTGACGTAAGCTTGACCTCCGCCCCGGAGTGAAATAACTCAAAAGTTTTCACTTGTGCATGTAACTTAAAATAAAGTATTTTTAAATGTTCGAAAAGTTTTCGAGATAGCTAAACTCGTTCTTGAGATATTTTTCAAGATATTTAGAGCTATTTTGAAGAACTTCTGGTAGACCAATTTTTGAAATATTTGCAGCTAAACCCTTGGAAACATATGCTAACCTGGTACTTTGACGAAGGGTGACAAGAAGAGAGCGTTCTGTGTGTCAAAATTGCTTTACCATCAAAGTAAACAAATATTAAAAGTGAAGTGACTTGCCGGCCCCTTTCGTGCTACATTATGTTAGTACTCTAAGTCGGCTTGCAGATTATTTTTTTGCTGAATCGGCTTGTCTCGTACTCGCATTCAAACCAATTAACCGAACAGAAGCCGCGAACGACAGTCCGATGCCAACCAGCAATCTTTGATAATTAAGGGTCGATTTCGAGTTATTTGCTTAGCGTATTGAAGCGTAAACAACCAAGTTAGCTTTTGATGTTTTTTTCCTAAAATGAATAACAAGCAATTTTACAAAATTTATTTGAAGTTAAGATAAAAGAAGCGAAGCATGCGTTTGCCCCAAATCAAAACAATCGCATTTCCAACAGCGTTTTCTCTTCAGCGCATAGGCAGCCCTCGTGTATTCTTGCGATTTGTCATTTCATTGGCGGAAGCTCGTGAAATGGTGTTTTATATTTAATACTTGAAATAAGCTTACAAGATTCTTACCTTTAATGACTATCCTCTTTGTGTTAAGTCCGATAGGTTTGCTTCAGAAGTAACAGCTAGTTCATCGGGGAGAGTAGTAAGATCACACTTCCAGGCCTTTAACGGACTAGCAGTTTGTATATCACAAAGTAGAAGTATATAAGTGCTTAAAATGAAATAAACTCGGTGTACTCCAAATACACTGCTTCAAAAGCTAACTGGGTAGACTAAATCTACGCTCGGTAAAGTTGGATTAGACTGAGGAGGTTTAGGCAATTCCACTCGTGCTAGCAATGACTTTCACCGGTAATACCGCTTTGTTTCCTTTTGGTGTTCAAAATGTAAATGGTACAATTGATCAAGCGGTTATTATTTATTAATATGGATTAGGGTCTCGACGCCTCACCAGACTTTGCAAGCTGGTACCAGTAAACACATGTGGCGCTTTTTTCAAATGCCTCGCTACCAACCCAACACACGGGGTTTTACTGTAAAAACTCCATAAGAGATTACATCCAGGACCTTAGTGAGATATTTCCCAAAATTTCAAAAGATGTCAAGAGCTTTCTAAAAATGTTATTGAGGGTACGAAGGTTTTCCAAGAATGAATGAAGATTTCAGTCCAAAGGTTCTCGAAAGCTTTTTTGTCCATATATTATAAACTATACTAGAATTAACCACGTGGTTATGCAAAAGCTGCCGGGTATTGGTTTTTAATTGTATCGATGTATAAGTTTTTCATATGCGAATCCCACGTGGTCACATCTTTTAGAACTGTGTTTCAAGTGTTCTCTAAAAAGTACTGAATGTCAAATGGTAGACTGTTCCTCAGCTTGGGAGCGGTTTCATAAAATGACCTATCACCAAATGTACTGGAAAACTTGCATGTCGGAATGGTTTAACAGTAGCATACCATTATAGTACTTTCACTAATATACTAATACTAATTTCTCAAATTAAAAACTTTACAGTCATAATACAACTCTAGATATCATCTGGGCCGGTTCATTAAAAATGAAGTACTAAAACTAGCCGATGTCCATTCTTTGTTCAAAAGAGTTGCATGTTAATAAATAAGCAAGGTTTACCTTAATTAAAATTATTGGATGAATGATTTGCTCACGTATGCGAAAGGAACTGAAGATACAAACACCAAGTCACATTGAAAACTTTAAGTTTATTCCATTTAAATGTATACAATATTGGAAAAACTGATACGGTAAAATTAGGGAGATTTATACAGAACGAAAACCTTCCTTTTATAAATAAACCCCCTGCTAAAAACAGAAATGCCGATAGATAAAAAGGCGACACAATTAGACAAAAACGAACGTGAACAATATATTGGCTACCTGGCAAACTATCTATTGAGTGCTTGACTGACTTACAAACTAACTAGCTGTCAAGCACAATAAAAGTAACTGACTAACTAGGAATCTTATTGACTAACTAACTAACAAAATCAAGACAAACTGTAGACTAACTACTAAACATATATCTAGACTAGAACGTACTTTTAAGTACAGTGAACTTATCAAAATAGAAGTTTCTGGTCTTTGTTCTTGAAAGAGCAGAAGATGTCAAGTGTTCTTATATTGACGGAAACATTCGGCTTCCAAAGGTCATTACAACAATTCGGTTGAAAAAAACATGTTCTTAATAATATCTGTTCTAAAGCTCGCCTTGGCGAGGACAGCCTCGCAGTTTCGCACTGAATGATGTACGCCTGGGTGTCAAGTTAGGCGTTGTGGGTCATGTACACCTAGGTTAGCAAATCACTGCGGGAGCATGGAGGCCCAAGGTTAAAGAATGAGCAGGTCTTGTGTTCTAAGATCAATGCAGTAAATACTAAGCAGTCCGTTTAGGCCTTGTGCATCGCTCCTATCAGACTATTAAACCAGTCAGTCACACGAGTCTTTAGAACTAAGCCAGCCTGTACGCCTGGGTGTCAATTGAGGGCATGGACCATGCATGCCTGGCTGTTACGAGTGAGTCTCTCCTTGAAGATCATGTACGCCAGGGTGTTAAGGGTGAGCCTCTCCTTGTGGATCATGTACACCTGGGTGCTGAGTGATTCATGTACACCTGGGAGTTAAGGGTAAACCTCTTCTTGTGGATCATGTACACCTGGAGGAGTCTCTCCTTGTGGATCATGTACACCTGGGTGTAAACTGCGAGCCTCTCTTTACGGATCATGTACGCCTGGCTGTTAAGAGCGAGCCTCTCTTGTGGATCGTGTACGCCTTGGTGTTAAGAACAAGCCTCTTTTTCTGGGCCCTGTACAAGGCAGTACTCGTTATCAGACTGTTGATAAACTTCGCTACTCTGAACAAGCCTATCCAGCGAGTCTTGCACCTGCCTTCGGCTCACAAAACAAAACTTGTGTGACGCATGGAGAATATTTAAAATCTTGCCTATGTAAACTCCTCCACTCGATGAACCTAAAATATAACCAGCAGAGAACGATCAAGGTTAATAACCTGGAGACTAAGTGGACTGCACAAACTTTGACTGGGAAACAACCGCCTCTAACACGGTTCGTACACTTTTCTTTCAAAGATACTGATCTCTGATGAAGTTGTATATAGATGATGAAAGCTTTCACACATTAAAAAATACCTTTCAAAACTAGATAACTGATAAACTAGTTAACTGATTTTGTGTGCGAGGATAGCGCAATTGGTAAGATCTGACCGCTAACCAGGAAGCCCCAGATTCAAACTCCGGCCTGATCGAGGGTTGAACTTTAAACGATCCCGTTTCGCCAAACCAAGGACGTTAAGGCGTTGGTCCAGTCTGGACGTTTTACTGGGGGACTTGAAAGGTCCCACGCACTAATCGAAAAGAGTAGGATGATCCCGGTGTTGTGGCCTGCAAAATATTGTTACTTAATATGTCATCCGTTGGCGCCGGATACATGATTGTGAAGCGCTTTGAGACATTACGCATAAAAGCGCTAAATAAGCATTGCTTCTCATTTTTTTTACTATTTTTGCGCTATCGGCCTTTATTTTAGTGTTATGAGAAACGTCACTACAGCAATACAAACACTTATGCGTACCCCACAGTGCTGTTTGCAGGTACTTTCAAAGTTTGACTAAAGCTTTCGAGGATTTTCAAGTGCTTAAAAACTAAAACCAAATTTAAGGACTTTCAAGGACTGAAAAACCCCTGTTTGTAAAGTATGTAAACGAACATTTGATATGTATATAGGACCGAACAGGAAGTACTTTTGGAGGGAAAAAACTATTTGAAAAATGAATGCATGCATGACCTGGAAAAATAAATATTTCGCACAGCAACAAACTAAAATAGGGAGGCGGGGTCTCCAGCAAAATATTCAGTGTACACGAAAGGCAACTGAGAAAATCAATCCAACATGTATATACTAACATTTAAGTATGATAGATAGCAGAAGATCATATGGTCTCCGGTGTATTGTAGCAATAATAGAAATAACTAACTCATTAAAAGTTAATTTGCTTGGAATGTTGAGCGTTACTAAAACCGGGAACGGGGAACGGTCAATATGAGTCGGGGAGCGGTCAATATGAGTCGGGGAACGGTCAATACGAGTCGGGGAGCGGTCAATATGAGTCGGGGAGCGGTCAATATGAGTCGGGGAGCGGTCAATATGAGTCGGGGAACGGTCAATATGAAGTTGGAGGTGTGAGAATCTACAAGTTCTTCGAAGGCTGGGGGGTTTAAACAATTGAAAACGTCAAACATCGCTGGATATATTGTAAATATTGACCGTTCCCTGTTCACCGTTCCCCGTTCCAGGCTTTAGTAACGTCATTTTTAATGCGAGAGCAAAAGTTATTTGCGCTGTTTGGTTAATAACGGGGTCATTTTTTTTTATTCATAGAAGAATTTCTTGTTTTTGACTGGTGAGTCGATTGCTTTGCAAGACTGTGCGTACCGTTCTTTTCTTATCATTTCAAGGATTTCCGCTCACAAGGCCTGGGTATAGAGTTAATACACTCTTTTATTTTTGCAAAAACCTTTCGTTTTAGGCCAAAGCTGAATGTTCTTTAATAATTTGGGGATTTCAGTCTCAAATGTCCAGTCTTAAAATGTTCTTACATCTATCAGTTAGTACTTGTAGCAAGATGTAAACATCCACTAGCACAAACTAGCTGGAAGCGGAAACTACAGTATGCATATGTACCCAATATTTTTGACCTGTCAGATCTGGCACTATTTGTCTCAAGATATATACCGTAAGTGCAGCGATTTCCATTATTACAATTACGCAATTACGAACATTAGCTATAACACGTACATTTAGCTAGTTGGTTTGCATTAAAGAAACAAACTAGTAACAGTGAAGAAATTAATTATTTCCACGATTTTGTACTGAATCCGAAGCAAGTTCTTCTCCTAAACCTCAGGTATGTTCTTAGCATGTTCTTAAATTTTGGGCAAATCTCGGGGTCGTGTTCTTATAAAAAATGTTCTTATAAAAAAGACTGTGTTCGGTTTAATTAAGAAAATTTGCCATCTTCGTTATTAACAAATAATCAAATGGGGCTCGTGAAATTAAAGACTAACTTGTGTTTTTTAAGTTCCCGAGCTGCCCTCGTCGCTTTAGCGACACAGGTAGTTATGCGTAACTTTGAAATCACGTGTGAAACAAGTCTTCAGTTTCAAGAGTCCCTTGTAATAACAATACCTAATCCATTCTGGCGTATTTGCTTGTAAGTAGAAGTCAAACCTCCATAGGTTTGGTGCAGTCGAGTTTGAATGAAGCCGTTAACCGGGGTTACATTTCGATGTGGGTGTTTTGTATTGTTCTGAGTTGTTTTAGTCCACTTTCAGGTATTGAAAAACCGGCAGAAATTTAGTAACTACGACACTCACCTCCCTGACCATGAAGGCCTCTCGCCCAACCCACAAGAAGAACTTTATTATAAGCGTTTGCTAAGTTCCACGTGCCTGGAAACATCTGTACGAAGTCAACAAATTCTCATAACCAAATAAATTGTTTTTACACAGTCGATGTTTTTAAACCAGTTTAAGCGGCTTCACTAAAGTTCGACTGAATTCAGTTCGAATACGTGTATATTCTTTCTTGCAGTTTATACTATCTTCTTTTCTCCTTTGGTCGCTCTTGTTTTTATTCCAAGTTTCAGTGTTGATTTCTTGATAGTGGCTTACTTATTCTACTGGTTTTTCTTCTACATAAAAACAACGCGAAAAAGTTTTCGATCTTCCTGGGTTTTCTTTGTATTTAGCATTGCTTTTATACTTACCAGGCGGCGCCTCATTGGCGGCAAAAGGAAGGAAGTTTATATTTGAGCAATTACAGCTGGAGAAAATGAGCAATGTAACAATGACGTTTTCAGGTAGTTTCAATCATGTATGCGCACGTCCTAACACTTGGGCGTTTTTTAGCAGGCGCCAGATATCTGTTAACAATTTGTGCTCCCAGCGTGCATGATCTTGGAGTGAGCTCCGGAGTCATAAGGTATAAAGACTCCTAGGTTATAAAACAAAATGGAATACAATAACAGTTCATTACAATTATGTTACAATTTCAGCTATTTTATGGTTTAAAACACACATTTAAATAAGGGGAAAAAATCTCCCCCGCTGTGCGTTGTGAAACGAATTATCTGGTACGTAGGTCTTATACCAATTTTCAGCAATTATGTTGTACGTGGGTCTTAATTAAACAAAGGAGAGCCTATTGTTCCCGTCCATATCCGATCAAGACCAATCACATACCTGTCCACATTGCAGTCGCATGTTTCAGTCGTGTCTAGGTTGGTTCATACCCATAAACATTCACAGTTTGATTCCATGCTCATCTGCGTTCTCGAAGGAGGAACAACAACCAATTTTCAGCAAGAAAAGTTGTACAAACTATGATATATATAGTTATGACGACTCTTCTTGGAACAGCAGTACAGGCAAAAAACATTGGCGAATCCTTTATCTAAATTGAAAAAAGTGAAAAAAAAACAGTATCGATACTAATAAGAGTGAAAACGAGATCAAGGTTGAAAGAAAACAACTACAACAACTACATTAATATCATATACATCTTCTGTTTTGATTCATATTTTTTGATTCCCATAAATGGATTCAGAAGAAGCTTTTCAAGAGTTTTAAACACTTTAAACATGTCTTTAGATTTTTCACCAGCACCTGTTTTGTTTTAAAAGTAAACTGAAAAACTATTACACTTCAAAACCGTCTATCATCGACATTCTTGGCTCAAATTAATACTTCTTGAAACAATTCATTTCCATTCTAGAGATAAGTAACTCGACTGAACGTGTGAGTCAAATTATTATTTGAACATTGCTGGCCTATTTTTTGCGTGCTTTTTGTCATGGCGCGAGCGTGCATCTATAACTCGATAGGCGCACGCCCGTTCGTCTATTAAAGCGCAACACACAAAAAACTTAAGATTTTCAAAAGGAAAACGAAATATTAATTGAAGGCGACGAACAAGAATTGGAAGGAGAACCATCGAATTTCAGTTTAGATATAAATTCTTTTTAGAAAACAATCTAGTCGGTGAACAACGGTTTGTAACCCTGAATGACACGGAAATGGACGAAATATTGCAAAACCGAAACGCCACTGAAAAAAGGCTACTAAGTGGCGATTTCCTATAAGAAATGGTCCATACTTAAGCTATGCGTCTATCGAGTTATGGATGCACTTTGGAAGTTGGGAGAGTACTCGAGAATTTAGAGAAGCACTCGGCTCAAACGCTTCTTTCGTGCTCTCCCAACTTCCCGCGTGCATGCAACCGTAACTCGATAGACGCTCGCTAAGCAAGGACCATTTCTAAAATAGCTTTGACTAGAATGTTAGCTTGATGCATGAAGGTCAGTTTTATTTTGCTTCCATATCAGATCTAGAATAGTTAACAGCTTTTAGTTTAAGCGAATCTACAAAATTACCGATTCTTATGTGCACATATTAACTGAAATGCCAATACCCCCGGCGATAGCGAGCCATTTTATGTGTAAGCAATTAGATGAGTCGACTGCACGCTTTTTGTACAAGAACAACTTTATAAGAACAACGAGGCTCAGATTTGCCAAAGGATTTAAGCAAATGTATGGGGAAAATAAGAAAAAACCCGAGGCTCAGTCAAATTTACTGGTTCTTATAAAAAGAAGTGTTGTAGCTCGTACGCGTTTCACCAATATAATCGAACCATTTCATATGCGTGTTTCTGATGAAGGCAATTTGTTTTCCGACATGAATATACTAAAATTATACAGTAATCACATTGATTAAGTCTCTTTTTATGCTTGCTTTTAAAATATTTGTAATATCGCAAGTTTTCAAACCTGATATCTTATCAATAAACGCTTATGAGTTCACTTTCATTGGTTACGATCACCTGCTAACTATCCAGCATTAATTACCACCCGGTAGACGGAGTCAAATGGTTCTTTGCATGTTGCTAGATCTAAAGATTTGAGCCGTAAGTTAGATTTTCAGCCTGGATTCAAACTTTCAACACTTTTTTAATGAAAATCGGCCCAACATTACAAAATGCAGTACATTCTTTACTCCGAACGTCATTATATCTGTTTCGAACTAAATCCTGAAAGGAGCCGGTACGAAGCAAATGGTGTTCAAATATAGTATTTTTGCAGATTAAAAACAACGGAGAGTCACTAAGACAATTGGCAATATGCATTAGTTACAAATCGTTAAATATGTAAAGTGTTTTAATTAGCTGCGTGAAGGTTCGAATTGTTGTGTTGAGTCAATTGACCGTTTTTAGTTCAAGAGAATGTCCACGCAAAAACATGTCAAATTCTTCGTTTGCGAGTTAATTTTTCCAGATATTCAAAAAGGCAGGCTAACTAGCGTTGTCCATTCACTAGGGCTCAACTCCATCAGTTCCGACGGGAGTACTCAGTACTCCATTTGCTTCATCTAATTTTGGTTCGCAGTTAAATCGTCTACAGTCGAAAATATTCCAATAAGAAGAAAACATAAACATTCAAACTTATAATTGCTATGCATCCTTCCGTTCCTTTACTTGCAACTCTTATCAACATGTTTGAAACTCAGCTTGGTTGTGCGAGCTTTAAAGTTAGTTATTGCTTTTTCTTTCTCACTAAAAGCCTTTTCTTGTACTCTTATTTTTTTTACGAAACCTTAGCTAGGCCTTACCTATATACTACTTGCAATATGCCTCTTAACTTAAAGTGAACAAAAAGCTTGACACTAGTATCAGCTGTCATTCTTTCTCCGTGTTTCGACACTGAAGTACTGAGAGCCGTATAATCAATAACGCACAGTCAGTACTGAACACGAGCTTAATTTCTTCTTGAATGACATATTTTGTGTAAATTAACAAGAATTGACATCTTCAAAACAGGGATATGGTTTTCTTTTGGATTTGCACAAGATTGTTTACACTTTTGGATCATCCCATATACACTAGATTGTTACTTTAAAACTAATCTAGGACTATTTCTAACTACAACTTAATATATTACTAGAGATAAATAAATGGAATCGTCTTGAGATATATATATATATATATATATATATATATAAATAAAGTGGAGTAAAGACGACACATGGATTTTTCTGTAACTCTGAGTTTATATATATATATATATATGTATATATATAAGAAGTTATTAATCTAGTTTCTATGAAAAAGAGAAAATCTGGTGCGAAGATTTAAAGTAAGCCTATTTCGGGTATTGAGCTCCATAGTTTTGTGGCAACCACAGAAAAAAACTTTACCTCCATAGCGCTTAGTGTTAGGCACAGATAATAGGCTACGGCCGGAGAGAAAGAAGATCAAAGAGAAAGCAAGGGATTGGGAAGGATTTAGAAGTTCACTGATATATGAGGGTGCCATGGTGGTTTTCAAAGTGACTACGAGTAGCTAAAACTTATTCCTTTTTTGTTAGGTAGTTAGCAATTTTTTCTCAAGCCTAGAGTTATATGCAGATGCAACCAAACGCAAATACCAAACAAACTGGGAAAATCCTCTTCATAATGGGTAATTTTGTTGGATTTCCATTTGTGTTTATAGTTACTCACAAATGATATGGCTTGGGAAAACCAACGTTATCTCATTTAAAGATCTTTCACTCCTATTTTCTTATAGTTATTTTATGAATCGAGCACCGCATATCATTTGTCCATGCTATTTGGTGGCATTATCTTTCTGATACAAACATTGCTCAATACCCTTTATTGTAGTAAAAAACATTTGTATAGGTTTCAGTGATCAATTTCCCAAATTTATTTGTTAAAGAAACAGAAGCAACATGCTTTCATATTACGAAGATACATGCACGCATAAAAGCCTGTTTAGTATAACCTGTATTCTTAATATCTTGAAACCATATCATTGCTTTCCAAGAAAAAGTAGAAATATGTGAGCATAATCAACTTTCGTTGTTACAAACATTGCCTTGCATTACAAGACTTTTAAATCTAAATACTTAATTTTAAGTTTCATAATCGTTGTCTACTTCGAATTTCCGCGAAATCATCTGATCAAACTTAGTAATTTTGTGGCCAGCCCTTTTGTCAAAGCCTACAAATATATAATGTGTTTTGGCTGAAGCGCGTTTTATGATGAGAAAACATACTTCAAAAAAAATAATTTATGTTTTCAAAAAGTTATGACACACGGCGCTGTGACCTAATACGTGTTATGTCTTAATACATGTGTTGTGTACTAATGAAGCCTACGCTTTCAAACTGCTGAACTAATTGATTAAGAATTGATCTTTAATCTCGGTCTAATTATCTGAAACAGACTTTAATAAGCAATAAACTGACAATCAATTTTAATACTTTAAACTAACCAGTAAAGGCTGAAGAGTTACATTGGATAATATTATTTATTGGGTATTGATTTGGAATTGGAAACGAACAACAAAAAGACACACCGACTTAAGCCTCACCGGAACTCAAACTTGTACAGACGCCCACAGAGAGATCATGATTACAAAATGTGGAAGTTTCATACGAGATAAACCATTTGACTAAAGTGCTATTTTTTAGACTGATATATTGTTATGTGTGTGGGTGCCGCTGCGTTCTAAGGAGTAAACAGAATAGCGATAATGAGAAAGCGGCGAAAGATGATTTAAATCTCATTCATATGGAAAGTTTATTTTAGAGAATTTAACTGTTTCACACGTTGCGCTCTATGCAACAGGTGTTTCTCGCAAATACGTGTATATGGTATAAATAGAGCCGCGGAACAACGTGTTAATTCATTGTCATTAACTGGAGAGATTAACCAAGAGGCTTCCGGTTGGACATCATTTTCAGCTAAGCAGGAATGAAGTATTTGACCAGTGTTATGATTATGGCAGTTCTGTGCTTACTGCTCCACAAAACCGAATGCCTTGGTCCAAACCGTATTGGCAGAAAAAGAGGATACGTCTCGGTATGATTGTTTGGATGTACTTCTTAACAGGAAAAGCCTCTCAACTAGATCATTGCTTTAAATTTGTAAGGCAGAAGCATTTACAAGATGTTAGACCTTAATCTTAAACCTAACAGATCAGTCTACTTTTTATACTGAGATTCTTTTATGTAAAAGTGTTGTTGAGACTGAAAATTGCCAAAATTGAAGGACATGCCAAGAACATACGTCAAGATTAGAAAAAAATAATTAAGGGAATGTTTTTATGAATGTTGAAAAAAGAATGGAGGACTGCTAGTTGAAATATTGTGAGAAAGTATGACTATTTCACATATCTTTTGTTAAACAGACGATAGTAGCGCTTGCATTTGGGTACATAAATGAGCTGAGTTATACAGAATACACTTCGAATCGCAGAATATAGAAACAACGCCAAAAAATATATATCAAGAACACTTTTAAACCTAGAGGCCCTGAGGGAGGAGGGGGAGGGGGTCAATTGGTTCCCCCGCCTCGTTTTTTTTCGCTTTAAAAATTTGCTTCTTGACTGAAAGCCAAAAGCTTTAAATGAACTGTTCTTTGTTTATTAACATATCTTCTGACACTAATTAGTTGACGTCACAGTTGATGACGTCATCACAATAAGTCATGCAATTTGTGTGTTGGCATCGATATTTCAACCTTTCGCTATTGAAAGACTAAATGCTTAAAATTTTATAATGAATTCTACCTATTTTTGTAGTTTTTAATCGATAAATGCTGTTTTCTCATCTTTATCAATATTATAAGTCAAATTTGACTAAATCTCAAAACCTTAAAAACTTAAAACCCAAAAAGGCGGCCAAATTTTGAATTTCCCTCATTACGGTTGCATATAGAAACCAATTAGGCACCACGTGACTACACTTAAGGAAGCTGAACATATATTCCAAACACCATGTCAATCGGATGAATTGTGATGAAAGTAGGGGGTCCGTTGAAACCCCCCCTCCCAACGCCCCCCTTCTCAGGTGTTCGTGTTACTGTTTTTTTTTTCAGAGCGTCTAAGGTTAAGAACATTTGTTGCTTAACTAGATTTTTCTCTTTTCTTAAAGCAACGTTCAGGCTTGATCCTAAAATAAGAGGTTCTTATGTAAAAGAACATCTCGTTGCTCAATCATGAAATGTCTCTTCACTTTTCAGTGTTGATTGATGGTGTAACG
>JAOBYF010039344.1:0-12751 GCA_025403605.1 Parazoanthus darwini
ACTATCTATAGCAAGTTGTGGAAACGGTTATCTTCAGCTGAAAAATCAAAACTCGCTTTATTTAAATACCAACAATAGGATTTTCCTCAAGCAAATAGTAAGCTTACGTTTTGTTTCTGCGGCAGTAAACTACAATATCATGGACAAAACTGCCGGCACACCTGTAGTGTAGTCCCCCCCCTGGCCCCACCCCTCCTACAATGTTGTGTTGAAGTTGTCTCGTAATAGAAACGCCTCAACATTGAGGCTGGAGTGGGGCATTCTAACTACTCATGTCTGTGATTGCAGCTCTCGCTATACCGAACAGAACTTTTTCTTGATGTACCGAATCTTTCACAGATTTTCTCGATTTTCCACTTTTTCAAAGGATTTTTTTTCCCGTTAAGTTTGAAATATTGAGATTCTATTGTGTAGTTCTAGCAGTGGTACGAAAGTGTCTGGTATGTTATTGATCAGATGTGTTTTAAACGCAGTAATGTTACAATATATTTTCTGTTTTTCTTAATACAGCCCTCAGTTTTGGCACAAACTGAACTTTGTTCACTCGCTACGAGAACTTGCAGAACACGTACCTTTGGAGTACATGTTTCTTCCCGATGATGTGGTAAGGTAAAAATACGATTTTTGTCTATATTATACTCAATTGGTAATTGGTTCTCTAATTTGGAGGGGAATGGGGCAGGGAAGGTGTTTGTTCATTGTCGAACCTAGTCATTTATAGTACTTTTTCTTACAGATCTGATCCTCTGTACAGACAGCAACATGGGATGTGATCAACCCAGGAAACCAGACAGATTAACAAACATCGTGCCGTCCTTGTGGGAACATAATTATATGTCCCTCGCAACACACTAATGATATTCGTGTATTTCATTACTTAATGAAATACACGAATATGACATTCAATACCGAGGTATCTAATTACTTTCAGGCGAAGTGGAGTGCAATCAGAATACCCAACATATCACTTTACATGTATTTAATTTGAGCTACATCTTCGCAGAGAGGGGTTTTGTCAAAACTGATTTTTTCCTATTTTGTTCAACCTCACGGGATTTGGAAGCAGTGACGTCAGTCAGGGTTCCACTTTAGGCTCCAGACCGCTTTCATATTTGTGACAATATTCCAGTTTTAAGTTTCGAAAGTATTTTTTTAGACTCCAAGCACTTCGACTCGAAACAGCGCGAAAAGCGTGGTTATCACTTGTTTTGCCACTGCTAAATCTAAAGTAAGTTCTTTTTTATTTGCAAATTGTCTTTAGCAAAAGAGTTAACTTTCGAATAGGTGCCTTTTTCTTCTTGGACCTCAAGATTAGGTGTCTTGAAAAGACTGCCCTGTGGAGAGCCTATATTTTACCCTTTCAACTAACGCGAAAGATAGACTGCCGAAATTGCGTCAATTGGCTATCGAATTAAGTCAAAGATCTTGGAATCATGTGAGAGATCACGCCACAGTCGTAACTTTTTAAAAAACTTTTTAAGCGAATGGGAGAGTTAATGAGAGTTCAAACTCTCATTCTCGTTTGCCCGCAAACTCTCATCGACTCTCGAGCGCTCTCATCAACTTTGAACACGTTCAAAATTACGATTACTGATATAGAGCTGATGAAAGTCTCACACGTTTGTTGACTCTCATGGACTCTCATCCACCCTCGTTAGACCGCGTGCATGATAGTTGAACAGAACACTCGTTAACCTCTGGTCACTCAACTATCATACAACCCTTATGCTCGTTTGACCCGAAACTTTAACCGGTTTCATAGAATAATTGGTACGTAACATGTCAGCTGTTATTTCCAGTGCGCAAGCGCAACACAGGGCCCTGGAAAGTTTTAGAAAATTAATTATCTTAAGGGTTATGGAAAGTCACGTAAGCGCAACACAGGGCCCTGGAAAGTTTTAGAAAATTAATTATCTTAAGGGTTATGGAAAGTCACGTAAGACGAGAAAATTAACGTTAATCGCACTCTGCGTCGTCGCCTCTCTATCTCTTACTGGCTTGAACATCTTATCGTTCGTATTGAGCGGCAAGCAGTTTGGTCAGCAGATCTGCCTGGGTTTCCGAGCACGCATGCGCACAAACGTAATTTTAGCGAGCACATGCCAGTCATGTGTTTGCCCTGCTTTGGCTTTTTTGGTAATGGTACTCTGTCTTAATTTGAAAAAAAGGAAAGGGTTATGGAAAGTTAAGGATTTTTTTAAAACTAGGTTTATGAACCGAAACGATTTAAGGCCTGTTTGACAAGTTGTGTTTCTAGTAAGAATCTGGCAGAGAGCTGGCGCATAAAAATGAAGTGCTTAAAGTAGAAATATATTTAAAAATAAATAAGAATGTTAAACTAGAAAATAAATTTAGAAGTTTTTTAGGTGATGACAATGTAAATATATTTAAATCACATGCTTAACGTAACCAAAGTGCACCAGTTTGGTTTGTGTAGTTCAGTTAGGGCCACAGAATGTTTTTATGAGCGTTACTAAGATAACTTTTAAAGTATTTCCTCACTAAAAGTAGGGTTTTCTAAATTAAAACTGAAGACTGGTTTAGAATTAGTCGTTTTTCATCGGAGTTAATGGTGAAGCAGTCTGTAATATGTTGGAACATGATGTAAATTGTGCAGCGTTGGTTGAAGACAACTGGACTTAGTATATAAATTGTGCTCTACTGCAAATCCGTAAATCTTATTGATTTTCTCGCTGATATTCAACGATACGCGCGCATCGCTAGTTTGATGCATTTTCCCAAGCGACTGAAAAGCGTAGCACAAACTTGATTGAAACTGATAAAATAAAGTATATTCAGCATCTTAACAGATCACGGTTAAGTGTTACTAAAACAAGTCAACACTCTCAAGGTTTTTCTACGAGTGATGATCAACCGAGCTTCGCCTTGTTGACTAAGTAACACTTGCGAGTGTTCAAATTGTTAAATGCAATCACATGCTGTGGGCAAGTTGTTGTAAAGTAACGATTCGATTTTTAACAACACACTTAAGGAATTAGAGTATTATTATTCATAGAAAGATATATGCAATCAGTGGAAATAAAAACTTGTATGAATGGTTTTGGTTGTGGTGCGAAGTAATTTCTCGATCCATGCCGTCAGATAACTGGCAGGACTTTTGCAATTAACAGCTTAATTTAATATGCCATACTGGGATACATTCTGTAGTCTTGACCAAGCCGTGGTGTGATCACCGTTGTGCTGTTACAGAAAGCCGCTTGTGCCAGTAAAACTGTTGGTCTGTACTTATTGTTGTCCATCGAGACCAATGCCAGTACCGCGAGATCTGAAAAAGCAAAGCTCGTGATTGGTCCATATTGTCACAGGGCCGACGAGGGTGGAGGCGGATGGCTCTCAATGTTCAGTCTGTTTGGAAAATATCTGGAATTTGCTTGAAAAAATACATGTCATAGGTAAGTGGCGTTTGTGCGAGAGAGTAATATACTTAGATTTTCCGAAAAGGCGTACCCCGGCGCTCGTAGCTCGCTCGGTTTCCGCCGGCCCTGATTAGGGAGAGCACTTTTTGTATATCCAGTCCCCTGCAAGTCGCTTATTGTCGAAAATTATTTACACAGCTGTAATTCTTTGAGATGTTTCTCCAATCGTGGCTTCACCAGCTGGTGTTCGGAGTGTATACAACTTGGGACCCTTCACATTAACACAATAACAAGTGGGGGTGAGGTATACTCGAGCTGAACAGCACCCAAAATTTTAAAAACAAACATATACAGTAACGCAATACGCCAAATTTTTATTTCTCAATGTATTTATAAGTATTTACATTTTTATTTGTGTACTTTAAATGTTTGCATTTGTCGACAGACTGTGCCCTCTCAGTAATGGATTTGTCTAAGAATAAATAATTCTTGGGAGTTTTCTTTTGCATTTTGCAAGTACTCGCTTTCGTGTGAAACACAAAAGATAACGGCTTGCCCTCATGAGGTGTGCCCTTGGACAATACCGCAATCTTGGCCAACCGCCACACCAGACATTGAATACGTCCACACAGTTATTCGGAAGATAACTGGCTCGTGTTCTCAAAATTAAAATTTCTGTAGAGCTGAATTGGTTGTACTTCCGCACTTTATCTTCTAGTTATAGTCTTAATAAATTTTGCAGAAAACTTAAGGGAAAAGTGAAAGTCAAGCATGGCGGATAGAAGATGGCGCTTTTGTTTTGAACATCTCTTTGTAGAATTTGGAACACAAATGGCATGCCATAATAAATAAATAAATAAATAAATTGCTTTTATGGTCATTATTTTAAATAAGGCAGTAGTTTTGATTTGCTGATGCCTCATTATCACCGCTAAGTACAATACAATAATCGCAAATGCAGCAGAACTCAGTGCATGCGTAAATATAATAACTGGTTTAATGTAAAATAATAAGTTTGTAACCTTAACTTGCCGAGAATGTGATAAGTTTTAACCGTAAGTGTAATAGATCCGAGTAGAACACTAGATGGTCAAAGAGGCCAGCCCCGTAGATCCCGAGTGACGCACGGTCTCCCCCAGTTTCGACGTTTAGTTACCTACTAAACATGACAAGATAACACAAGAAATGTCAGCACAACACCACACCACAACAAAGCAACACCACACCCATCCAGGCGAAGTTTCGTACCCCTATAACACCTAAACTGGGAGAGAGCTTTGCAAGTCACACGATCAGAGACGTCATCATAGGCAGCATAGTGTTGACCACCCTGACGAAACTCGGTTAGTGTTTTACACTGCCTGCAAAAATTTACGGTTGATGGTTGATCTTTGGTTCTATTTACGGTTACATGCAGAGGTTATATTGCCTCTTTGGAGAGAATACAGCACGTCCGCCGACTGAGACAAACCGCAAAACAGATAAAAACCCAAACAAGTGAAAGCTAGTAAGAACTGTTTTTGCAACTGGGGCTGAATGGGTTAATCGGACGCTATCTTGCTGCTGTTGCCCCGGGTGAGGATGACGTCAGTGGAAGACTATTGTCTTTGGAAGCCGTGGTATCCTGGGTACCAGGCCTCGCGTCACCGAACGCGGGGCTCCCGCCAGCGATGGACATGACCGCTGTTTCACTTTCCGTGTAGCTCCGCATTGACTTGGAGGAGCGAGACTCGTTACGCAGTTCGGGCATGCGTATTGGAGGCAGCGGGTTGAAATGCAGGATAGAAGCGACGCCATTGCGGCTGTGCGACGTCTTGTCGTAAGGTGTGTTGGGTGGCGACTCCAGGTTACCTGATGACGAAATACCGCAAACATGGTCACTAACACCCTCAAATGCAAGTTACAGACATCCTAAGTTCGTAAGGGATTTTCTAAAATTTGCCACAACACTCGCTGATAATAATCGACAAGATAAAAAGTTTCAGGCGCCCGGACATCATCCCAAAAGTTGTGAAAACTGGTTGAAAACGTAGAGGGAATGTCTTTGGTATGCCAAACGTTAGCTCTCTAATGGGCTTACAACCTATATTCTACGGTAACTTACAAGCAAGTGTTACTCAGATGCCTTTTTTCGATGTTACTTGACCAAATCAGAGTTAATGTAGCACCTTACGACAATATTTGTGTATCAACAGACGACATGTTGTGCACGAACAAACTCAACTCATTCTACAAATACAATCTTTTTAAATAGTTCATACCTGACCGCACTTTTTGAGAAAAAGAATGTTCTAATACATTATAAGATATGAATAATCTCCCCTCAAGCATGGGTAAACGTGAGCACATTATAAAAATAGAACCGAAGACGTAACTTCACACTGTTAACAAAGATGATACAAGTTCACCACAATTAAGGTAAACCAACAATATCACGCTAGTTTTAATTCACCCGTAAGCTGTTGCCGAGAACATTTAGTTTGAAATAGAGCAAGATACGGATTGTCGGGCTAATATGCAACAAAGGTTCAAAAGTGAAGGGTGTTAGCTTGCCGTACACTCCCTGGAAAATCTGCGGGCAAACGTAGAAAACGGGGAAAAACGCAATCTCGAAAAACGTATGGTTGCGACCCACTGTTGTGTGTCTGTCAGATACACACAGCTTATTCCAACCGTTTTTGGCTTATTTCGTGGTCAGGCAAAGACCATATAGCGACTGCTAGCCACGCCTATACGTACTTTCGCTTCGACCTCTTGAACTGCGATTGGTGGAAACTTAACACCGCTACCCACCCACTTACTAACGAAAACAATCCTCGTTTTGGGCTACTAACAATCACTCTTCCATTCAAAGCTTGAAGTCGAGGCTTTGTGGGAGAAATACAAAAAACTTGGCATAAAGTACTTATTGTTCCTGATATTTGGCTCGTATCAGGCCGCACGACCAGAAAGTAGCCTGGAACTAGGCAAGGTGAG
Source organism: Parazoanthus darwini (assembly GCA_025403605.1). Classification (NCBI taxonomy): domain Eukaryota; kingdom Metazoa; phylum Cnidaria; class Anthozoa; order Zoantharia; family Parazoanthidae; genus Parazoanthus; species Parazoanthus darwini. The sequence continues at coordinate 6,354 of JAOBYF010039344.1, forward strand.
CCCGCCATACCTGTATTGTGAGGCCGCTTGGATTTCTTCATCAGTTTGGCCCCGTAAGGTCTCTCAATGGCAACGTAACTTCGAGCACTGGCTCCCAAAACGTCCGTTTTACTTTCCGTTGGCGCAACGTCAGAGCTGAAGCAAATCGGATAGAAAGGAAGACTTGGTTTTTAAAATATACTTCATGTAAGCCAGCCCTCACACTGTACCTTCCTGTTTAACGCTAATCATCCCATCAGTTGAAACATTAATGCCTACACAACGTGATTTTGTGTGCAACTGTCTTCATTTTACCTACTCTATGTGAAGTGCTGAGTATCAGTAATGTCTCCAATTAGTTATTATGCTTTAGACTTTGGACTGTTTTAAAGACGCAAAATTATTATAATTTTATTTTGATACTTAAACATAATTTGTAAAATAGTTCAAGTAGTGTCCCAATTAATACGCAACTTGGGGCCAGCTAGAGGAACCGTCACAATAAGTTTTCATTTGAAAACGCATCAAATTTTGTTTTCCGCATTTTCCTTTAAAATAACGAGCCAGTGTATTATTAGTCTTTTACACACTCACTGCACGATGACGACATCACTGACCGGGAACATAGGAAAGGAATGGGCCGAGTTGGTCATGCTACGCATAACGCTTTCACGACGTCTGGCACTTTTCGATGAGTCAATGAGGAGCAAGGATCACACCATACTCTCCAACCAAATTTGAATGTCAACATTTTTATGTACACTTTCAGGACGGGGTTCCTTTGTACATTTTAAGAAAATGTCGAAAATTGTAAACGTCCCCTGTCATTGAACATACGTGCAGCCACAAAAGAACCATTTTAACTGAAAAACAGGCCATGGTACTGATGTAAGCACATGCAGCGCAATCGTCATATGCTTTAGCCCGTCACCTGAATGCAGTTGCGTGACATGGGTGCGTGACAGCTTACCTGACCATGTTCTGACCAATCATCATCCTGTTCACTTCAAGCTCCTGCATTCTCGACGTGATCACTGCAACCGACATCGCGGCAGTCGTAGGCGGACTGCTCCGGACCTGTGATCTCCCCGCCTGCTCATACACAGAGGAATAAGACAGCACTTCAGTCCAACTCGTTCGCTAAATTTCTGTTGCTTCAAATAAACAATCTCCACGCATATTTATATAAAAAACATAGGCAACTGGCAAGACGTTTTTCAGAACAAAACACAACAGTTTCATTAAAACAGATATCCCTGATAAATCGAAGAAGGTTCGTCGAGGCACCAAATGTGTAATAAATTGAAGAATACATTGTCACTGCTACACCTCCTCCCCCTCCCCCCAGTGAAAGAAGACCATAGTAAAAGGAATGGAAAAGTAATACCCTATGCCCATCCATTGTGTACACTCCCTTCCCTGTTCAGACTACCACTACCAAAAGGGAGACCTCGGTCTAATGAGAATTATCTAAAATATTGCTGGTTTGTACAACGATGTCTGGTCAACATAATTAATTTAAAACACAGCTTCAAAGGTTCCTTTAACTTGCTAAAAGGGCCTTTGGTAAACCTATACCTGCGGGCTAGCCACATCCATGGGAATACCACCAATACCAGCCTGCCAGGAGAGTACCTCGTAAATGTATCTTTGTGGGCCCACAATGGCCCTCACCACGTCCATGGACCATTAATAACCTGCCAGGTGTCCAGGTCCCTCATAAAAGTATCTCTGTGGGCCTACCATGGCCCTTGCCATATCCATGGACCAATACTAAACTGCCAGAAGGGTCCCAGGTTAACGTATCCCCGTGGGCCCACAAAGGCTCTAGCCACATCCAAGGACCACTGTTAACCTACCAGGTGGGTCCCTGATAAAATATCTCTGTAAGCCTATAATGGCCCTTGCCATATCCATGGACCAATACTAAACTGCCAGAAGGGTCCAAGGTAAACGTATCCCCGTGGGCCCACAAAGGCTGTAGCCAAATCCAAGGACCATTACTAACCTGCCAAGTGGGTCCCTTGTAAACGTATCCCTGCGGGTCCACAATGGCCCTCGCCACATCCATGGGAATAGCACCATTATCAAGCTCTGTCACTGGTGGAATAGATGAGGCAGCTCGAACCAAAGAGCTCTTAGGATGGCGACAGAGTCCGTTGGTGAATGAGGTCCTTCCAAGCCATGGGGTGGGGGCCGGTGTGACAGGCCCGTTGGAGGGGGCCACGGGCCGTGTGGCGGGCGCCTTGTGTTTGCTCACCACATACCCTGCTACGTCATTACCCCTTGGAAAACAAGGACAAAACAGGGAAGACTCAGTAAACACTAAACTGGTGCAAGAGAGGGAGAAAAAGACGGTTGCGACCGTGGAGTTAATCTGACGTTATAAGCTTAGTTTGTACCCGCGCAGTAACATTAAGGCAGTTGGCTTTGTATCTTATGTTTTTAGAGTTTTTAAATAGTTCTACATGTTTTGGTTTGTTTTGGCAAGTGAACAGTTTTATTTGGGGGTTTCAGCATTCGCCTGGTTTATGTGGGTTACTTTGCAGGGGACTACGTGTCGTTTTCAGTACTTACGTTCCACATAGGCGCACTATTAAATACATTACCACCGAGGATCACAGCAGTTTCCTTCAGCAGTTTGAACCACGAAGGAATTTTTTGGCAGTAAAAGCTCCAGATGAAGACATTCCAAAGCTTGTGTTCGTTTTAAACCAGTGGACGAAAATCTAAGGTATGGCCATTCGAGTGGAAATGTTTGTGTTAATTTTTTAGTAGTAAATTGGTGCTTCGTATACCTTAAAATTGCCTTTATAGTTGAGTAGTATTCCGTACATGTATGTTTATAGTTAGGCACATTCGGATTTTGAACGAGCGGTTCCAGCTTCTGGAGGAAACGTGGTACATTAAATACTGGCCCAAGAATGATTGATTGATTGATTAATTGTAATTTCAAATATCCAAGGTGTGACCATTCAAACAGAATTCTGATGTTGTGTTAAGTTTGTACCTTGGAACTACTAATAGATGACAATCCACGATGTGACAATTCAAATGAAAGCTCTCAAAGAGTACGTACTATGACAAATACTGAACAAGTGGAAGTAAACTCAGTGTATGGCGGACCAGATACAAACGCTTGGTTTTCAGTACTGAGCACAATCCAGTCACACTGATCTATTTTGTTAAAGTTGACATTGTTTAGAAGGTCAGTGCGTACCTTCCTTTATAGGAAAGCACGGGCTTGATGAGGAAAATCCCCGTTTCCTGTTCGATCATGTCAAAGGTGTCCGTTAGAAGGTGGGCCAGCCTGTCGCGCTCGGCCGCCAGGTCATCCATTTTCTCCCCCCACCGCCTGGCGCGCTGATTCTGGAGATCCTCCATTCGATCAAGGGCTCCAAACACACTCTCATCCAGGCTTGCGCTCTTCTTTAGCCCCTCCTCTGTCAAAGTATTTTACAACAATCAACTGGTGATTTAATGCACTGCCAAACATTGCCATCCTTCGCTTTCGTTTGGAATCATTCGCTAGCGAAATAACTAATGGTAGTGATAGTGGGTGTCTTCGGAGTTCGCCAACTCCGATTGAAAACTATTGCCTTGATGTTTGTTTTGAACAAAATGTTACCTTAGGGCTACTACTAAAATTTTGCCTTTTTGCGACTGCTAAGCAAATCGTAAGTTAAGTTTCCAAAGTAAATGTAAGTGCGAAATTTGCACTTCATTATTAGTTCCACATCTTCCATGTCGCCAATATGTAAGTCTTGATTTTCTTCGCTTTCCCCCAGCTAGACATCAATTCCTTTTACTATCTCATCCTTAATTGGTGTTCCTAAAAAGGCTGGGTTGTTTAAACCAAATCAATACTGACAACAAACCGAAGTTTCAGCCTGTTTGAACCGACGAAATATGTGTAAGGCAATTGTTCGTACAGCTAGAACAACATCAACAGGACATTTCTTTAGTTCACAAACACGCTACCAACCTATCTCCTTCATGGCACGATGATGTTGGTATCGCCGCGAGATGTAAGCCAGCCTCTTAGCTGGCAGGCCCACATAAGCATCCATCTGGGTAAGAACATCGGACAAACTGTCCTGCGACAGACGCTCTTCATTAATTGCTCGCTTTAGAATCTTGGAGTTTCTCTCGGCGTCCAACCGCGTGAACATGATAGTGGAGCTTGTTCGCTGCAGACAGAAAATACTCGCAACATTACAATCCCATCTACTCTTCATGATACAAACTGAGAAACTTCAAGATACAAACTGTGTTCTTTATAGATCTTGACTTGGGCAGGGTATAACTATTGAAGCATGAAGTGTCGATGTTCGAGTATCATTTATTTTTTTGATACAATCACATTCCATCCAACCCCTAATGCAGCCCCACAGCTACAGGTCAGTCATCCACGCCATTAAATACTTGAATTAATAACCAGATTTAAATTATAGTTGTATATATCAATAGCCAATAAACTGCATAAGTATTAATTTAAAATTGCATTCTCTCGAAAATCAGTGTTTTCTGTTTCCTCCCAATTAACCCCCTCCCCCCTTGGGCATTGTTCACCCTCTCCCCTTTGGGCATAATTGTTCACCTCCTCCCCCTATCTCTTGCAATGTGGGTTATGCTAAAAAAGTTATATAATATACCGTACTTCTGTATATACACGTAGTGAGCGTTTTTTGAGTGGAGGCGTTTCTTTAAGCGGGTATTTTGTTCAATAGCTGTAACAATCTATTTTAATTAGATCGTCGCCAAAATGTAGCTACAGACCAATGTTTTAAAATACAAAAAATAAAACACTGGTAAAATGGGTACACAGCAAACTAACAATATTCAACGAACAACAGCAAAAAATCAAGAGAAACAGACCATATAACAAACATCCCCTCTCGAATTAAACGCCTCACAACGAAGGACGCTTTTTTCTTTTAGCGGTTTTTGGGAGAATTTAACTAAGCGGCAGTATTTATTCGAGAAAAAAAGGGAGGATATAGTTTGAGCAACCAGTAAATCATGAAAGAAGGTAATTTCAAGACTAGCCCCGTAATTATCAGAACTAAAGCTGCCTTTTTCCGCGGACAATATATTATGCCGAAATAGCTATCTGTGGAATTAATGATGTATTCTTCATACGCACCCCAGATGAGGCAGACCTTCGCGCCCCGGCATCAGCCAGCTGCGCCCTCAACTGATTGATTGTCTCCTGCATCTCGGCCATGACCGCCGCGTTCTGGCTGGTCTGTTCCTGGCTGAACTTGGCTTCCTCGTCCATGTGTTGCCGAACCTGTTCGTACGACTCGGCCAGGTCGTTGTAATCTCTCAACAGCTTTACATAACTTGAGCTGGTCTACAAACAACACAAAAACCACTGCCTCTGTCAACAACCAAGTTACCTGGCTTCATGTTTCACTATGTCCATACACTAAAATATCAAGGACTCTTAAAAGCGCCGAAAATATCTGGAAAAATGATGGATCTTCAGTTACTGTTCACACTGAAATGACAATACATTTTTACTCTTGCCAAACACATGTATTCTGACTTAATACATCAAGTCTGAATTTGTATGTATTCCAGAACTAGATTGCGAACGTTTGGAACTACCGCGCATGCACGACTTTCCAGTTTCTACAAAATCTGAGTTTAAAACGACGTCATGACATACTAAATACAGAGTACACACAGCGTTCGGCGCTTTATCAGCTAGCACAACTGAGCATGGAGTGTGGTATAGATAAACCTTACCTCTATTCCATCGTCTGACACATTGGCTTCCTTCTTTGAGAACCGGCGCTCCGTGGGATGCTGCACCGTGACGTCATCAACCACCACATCAGCATCCAACTCGCTTTTGGCCTGTCTTGTGTCATGTGATGGCCTCTTTAACTTTTTACTTGATAAGATCGTACCAAGCTTTTCCAACAGCTGAACAAAACAATAATATCTAAGTGAGTTTAAACTAATTTGGCTTACAGCCAGGTGCAAATGAACTATCCCCAAAAGTAGCTATTTCTTGTAGCAACATCCAACAAATGAACTTCAAGATTTATAATTTCTGTGCACATTTGTTGTCAGTATTTCTCTGTGGACGGTTTCAAACATAATTCCACTCTTCCTACAGCAAAATGATCAGAGAAAATATAAACATTTCACACGTTTGCGGACTGGAAGTAGATTTATCTAAAACTAAAGAACATTTCACTTTTCCAGTTTGTTTAATAATACAAATGGATCTATCTTTTTTGCTGTGAACAACATCATGTTTCTCTATTACAACTGTATTGAGTTGAAGTAGTTTTGCGGTTTTTTCTGTAAATAATCTAAAACAAGGTTACTGACAGCTGACTATGCGTAATGGGGCAGCCATAGATTATAGAAACACTCTAACTAGTCATATTGTTGGAACAGTT
>JAOBYF010039455.1:0-12748 GCA_025403605.1 Parazoanthus darwini
GAATATTTAACATCAAGACAAGTCTAACGCCAAGTAAACGAGTCTGTAGTCATTGTAATCAGCGGCCACTACGATTACGAAACTGGACCATTGCTTGCCTAATTTTTTCGGGTTTTTTTTCTAGAAAAAAACGTGACATTGTGCAGTGGAACTGTAACAACGCTCAGCTGCTCTAAATATGAAAACACCGACACCTTGTTAGAGATTCGCTCCGTGGTGGAGTTGAAGGACGAGACTGGACAGTGCCAAGTACACATTTGTCAAGCAAGGCCGCTGACCAACTTTACCGTACGACAAAGCTGCCAAGGACGAAAGCAGTGTAAAATCTCGGCATGCCCAGGACCGGAAAAGCTCGTGAAAATCACTTACATTTGTATGCCCAGTAAGTAGGATATTTTCTGTTGTTGACAAAGTAAAAAACAAAGAAAAGTTAGTCAAAAATATTCAAACGAAAGTGAGTTTCTTCTTAATTTGTTTTATTTATTTTAGCTTCGCCGAGGTTGGTATATACATGTACATTTTTTTAAAAAAAGTACTACTAGCATTTGACAGGAACACACCACAACAACATATGCCAGTTACTGTGGACTCGGATAGTTAAACAAAAAAAACGTATAATAGAAAACCCATAGCAAGCTGAGTAAAACGATGAATGTTAAACATTAGAAGCAGCATTTGGCTGTCTTGTCATAGTCAATAGTCGATACTGGAACCGAAAGGAACTTTGGGTACTTTAATATTTGGTAATAAATTAAGTGATAGTGAGGGCAGTGTTAATAATTGTGTTATGATGAACCTTCACTCCGCAATATGCAAAGTCGTCAATAGCAATAAATTATGTGTGCTCGTTGAACGCCCATTGTTACTGTCAGTTCTAGTATCAACTATTGACTATGATAACCCTTTTTTGAAACAGCTGTATACTTACAAGAGCGGTTGCATTCGGGCAGGTAGTTTTCCAACTGCACGGGTCTTTTGGCATTATAGGTCGAACTTCTTGCAGAGCAGTAATAACTGTTGATAAACTGCATGTACATGTAGCCTGGTTCCTAAGCCGTTTTGCCGGCTCCGTAGTTGAGTACGAGCGATTAAGACAAGGAAGGAGGCGCTCAGACAGGATAAAGAGAGAGGGGAGTTGTAAACACCTGCAGAAATGAACCCGTGATTTTCTGTGGCAGGCAATTAACTAAATGCTAAAAAAGGACTAATTAGTTAGCCTGTCAGCCGTTGTGTACATTGCTAGTGTCCATAATTTAAAAAAAATAAAAGAAAAAGAGAGACTGAAATAAAATAAATCTGTCAGCTCCTTATTAGAAGGAGTTTACACTGCCAGACTAATTGACACTTTAAAACTTCAAAACTTTACTAATATTATTGTTTTTGTTAATGCTGTTCAATTAGTTATAGTTATTGTTATTATTGTAAGTTATAATTCTTTTTTATTATTCTTTTTATTATTAATATCATTATTATCATCACGAATATTACTTTTAACATTAGTAATTCTGTTAAAATGATTTTGGATCAATTTATTTTCATTATTAACACTATATCTCCCTTTCAGTGTACCAGCTTAGTACTTATGAAAACAAGTTGGCCGTCCCTAGTACCCTGCAGTGCTATGATGACATGGTGATAGTGATTCACAGAGTGCATTTTGGGTATTACTCCTCGTGCCATACACAGTCCCCCAGTCTTGACTACTATCGGAAGGAATGCGAAGGACGCAACAACTGCAAAGTTGTAGCCACCACTGCGTCTTTGGGCGACCCTTGCCCTGGCATCTATCCCAAAAAGCTTTATTTAAAGTACAGTTGCCAAACAGGTATGATTTAGGGATTGTTAGTGATATGTTTAACGACTTTATGTCGACTTATAGACGGACCAGTTAATGTCGTGATTGAGCAAAATCATTGTAATTTAAAATCCTTGTGTAGAATGTCATACTAGTGCTGTTATTTCTGAGTAAACGTTTTTCTGATTTTCCTCTTCTTTGTTTACTATTATTAAATAACCCTGTTAGTTTTTACTATGCGTCATTTGGCTGTACAAGTATGCCTATATTAACGATTGTCAGTAAAATACAGGAGTGTCAGATTAATACCTGAGTGCTACGTTTGTACGTGCCTACGTCTTAAAACACCATATTTTACGTGTTGAGCACTTTCACGGGTTACGGGCACTTTGACGGCTTTGCACATGCGCAAGCTCGGATGATAGCGATTGTTTCATAGCCAACAGAAACCACGGAAATACACCCGGGAAGTTTATCCTGACCTTGATTGACCTTTTAAAAGTCGCTCAGATCAGCAACTGTTTACAAGTGCTTTGTTGCTATTCTTTTGTCGTAAGACCTCAGAAATGAATTGGCTTTGTTCCGGGCCGGAACACAGATTAAATTTCTGAGATCCCGAGCATGTGCAAAACTGTGAAAGAATCGTTTTAAAAGATGTTCTATTATTAGTAGACCTTAAAATCCATATAAAAAGGTGTGGGCGCTTATTAAAAGGGTCGGGAACGTAAAGTTATTCCTTTAAGTCTGGTTTCCGTTTAGTTATATCTGTCGTATCAGTCGTATGGAAAAAAATTTCATTCGACAGATGCAACCATATGGAACATCACATACAACCGCCTAATATGACAGATACGGACAGATACAACTTGCTGTGTGAGATAGAATCGATTCTAACTCCTACGACAGATGCAACAGGAAATTTGCATGAAACGACAGCATTTGTTAACGGAAACCATCTCAAGCAACTCATACGACAAATGCAACAAAATTTGCAAAACATGACAGCGGAGGTCGAACGTCGCGTTGATTGTTTGGTCCCTTCTTTCATGGAAGAATGTCAGCGCTGTGAATGTCATTATAGCAAACTTTCGAGAGATTGCAAAACCAAACAAGAAAGAAATAATTGCTGGAAAGCACTGGGCGAGAAGTTCGAAATTATCTCGAAAGATGCGGAGAAAGAGTAGAAGACCATTCGCACAATCTGAACGCGATGGTTACGAAAAGCAAAGCAGGTCCCGTCGGGTTCTTGGAGAAATGCCGTGCCTATCCCAGAAGATTTTTGCAGTCTGGGAAGGCTAGAAGAGCACATAACTCACAGGAAGCACTCCTCCAATTTCGATAGAACTAATAGCAAATTGGATGAATGTCAGTCTCCGGAAACTGAAAGCGACAGATTCGAAAGATACAACTGTATGAAAACCCAAGAAGCACAGCTGTCGAATGAGTCGCATCGAGTTGATTTTGTGCTGCAGAGGTGGGGGGGAGGCTAGTTTCATACAACAGATGCGACAGCCAATACAACTATATGGAAACCGGGCTTTACAATCCCAACACGTAAACGCTAGGCCACAAATAAGTGCGGATACGTTAAATCAAAGTAGTCGAACTTAATTCGACCCTAAGGCGGTTCAGTTAGCTACAAGCGCATAAATGCTAGATGACAATTAGCTCCCGGCACGTAATTGTCACCACGAAATACGCTCACGATTTTATTTGTCCAGCTCTTTTACTACGCACCCATACCTTATTTATATTGTTTAAGGGCTCCTCTCACAATAGAACATGTTTTAAGTGCTCAGCACCAGTTTATTGCATTGATCATGTTTCTTTTTAAACTAGTTTATGTCACCTAGCACGATTACGGCTTTAGAGCTTTTTTCTAGGTGAACAATTCCCTGACATTTTTAATATTGCTTCTTTTTTAGCACTATATTGCTTCTTTTTGGTATATAAGAAGTTTCTTTTGCTGTTTGGATCGGATTGAGAGAGAGGGTAGTTAGTAAGTTAGTTTATTAGTTTGTTAGTTAGGTAGTAGGCCAATAAGAGTCGTGTTAATAATTTCGTTAGCAATTAAGTAAGTTAGTGCACGTAAGTTAAATAGTTTACTAGTTAGTTGATACGTTTGTAAGATAATAGTTGATAAGTTAGCAAGTCAGTCCGTGAGCTAGTAAGTTAGTTAGTGACTATAGGCAGGTTAGAAGGTTAGTAAATTAATTAGGGTGTACTAGCAGAATACTTTAAAATGAGTTACTTGGTAAGTTAGCAATTTAGTTAGTAAGTTAGCTAGCAAGCAAGGTTTGCTAGCTGTCAGTATAGTTAGTACGCTAGTGAGTCAGTAAGATATTTAGTAAGTAAGTAAGAAAGTAACGGTACGTAAGCAAGTGAGTCATTTAGTTCGTTGATTAGTTAGTGAGTTGGTTAGTTAAGTTGTTTAGTGATTTAGTTAGTAAGTCAGCCGAGTGAGTTAGTTAGTCAGTCAGTCAGTTAGTTAATCATTTCATAGTTGATAGAACTAATTGGTTGTGTAGCTCAAACAAAGCTGCTTTGTCTTAGGTTGAACTAACCGTGATAGTGTACATTGCTTTGTTCAATGTGTGAGCCTAGTATTTTTACTGGTTAGCTGTTCATTTGCATTGCAATAACTTTTGTGTTTTGTGCACCGTCAACACCAACGAACAAAAGAGATAGAGAACAAAAACATACAACAGAGAACTGGCCGAGTTTCATAACCATTTCTCTCTACTATCTATGATCAGTTAGTTTGTTAGATAGTAAGTTAGTTAGCTAGTTAAAACCGTCACTTTCCCTGAGGGTATTCCCTTTATAAGTTTTGAAGGTTTAGTCAGCTTTTTTTTTAAACTTTCATCTTGTAATGAGTATTCAGAAATTTCTAATTGCGCATTTTTAAGAAATACCAGGGCTCACACGGTCATGAAAAGTCATGGAATTTGAAAAAAAATGGTTTAGGTCATGAAAACATTATGGAATTTTAGTATTTTTTGCCTGACAATTCTATGTTTGTGCAAGTTTCAAACATCCTTCTTGTAACTGAGCGAAAATACGACACGTCCAGAACTGAAGTGGCATATTTTGGTCATGGATGACTTTGGGTCTTGGAAAAGTCATGGATTTCCATTCCTCATTTTCAGTGTAGGCCCTGAATTTATACAGTTATGTAAATGCGTTGTACTGGACTTTGTTCCAGCACAAGAATGAATTGCAAAGACTCCAAACCTTTCTTCTGCCCTGATACGCATATATAAACAAAAATGGCGACTCGATTGATCACGTGATTCGTGACGCCACACGATTACACTTCCGTTTCCGCTTCCAAACATTAACTTCTGCTCATCACTTTTGTATTGTTTAGCATTTGGGGGCTTCTCCGAGTGGGGTAGCTGGAGCATGTGCCCATGTGGGCCAGGTGCGACCAGGACTCGCAAGAAGACGTGTTTCAGTCCCGCAACTAATGAAGGCGGAGCTCATTGTCCGTTAAGTAACACCGAGAGTGAAGCGTGCCACCGAGTGTGTGAAGGTAAGTGCACAGAGGTAAAGCGATACTTTAGTCTTGAAAATCCACAATTGGGGATTTCTTGAGGCGGCTTTTCATAAATATGTATTTATGTAAACAGATTTGGAAAACATTTAAAACTGACTGAATAAATTGGACTTAAGTAACTTTTAGATTAAGTTTTTGCCAATATGGTGGGTTACACTGTCTCCTTTCCAAACTACGAATTGTGTAGTTGCTCCTATTTATTCATTTCTTAATTCTTTTGTATCGGATTTAATATTTCCACTGCATAAAATCAGAAAAAATAAGATAATAACTTCTTCCTTTCAAGAGGTCACGTGACCCTTTTATGACCAACAGTGCTTATACATTTTGAGCAAATACAAACATTAAACTGCAATTGTCAGGTTTGAGCATTTCTTTCTATTTTGTTGACTGGGATATTCTTTGTAGCCTCAGTGTGAATTGTTTTGAATACTACAAAGTGCTGGTATCGAGAAAAACGAAGGTCTTGCAATGATATTTTAAACATGTTTTGCTTGAAAGTTTTAAAACACAATATGGCCTGTTCTGGTAGAACAGAACATCTATTTTTGACTGTTGAATTTTGTTGGTTGGTTTTAAATGCTATTGCTTCTATAAACCGACAATAGGTTAAACTCTTGTTAACAATTCTTTGCTTTGTTTGCTAAATACACTAACACACGTTTTAACTTGTTTCACTCCAGTGTCTGGACTTCAACTCTTAAACTCACAACCGATTACGTCTCCTCTTAAAATCAGCCTTAAATGGAAAATGAATAGTGGATCCGACGTTGGTTTTGAGATCAACTGGGGAGACGGAAAAAACAGCTACTTGCCGTCTACATATTACGCACCTGAATCTACTCCCTTAACTATGGAGCAGACATACACTTACTCTAGTGAGGGAAAGCATGTTGTATCACTGGTGGCAAAGAACACAGTAAGCAATGAATCGTTTCAGGCTGAAGTATTTATACAAAGGTCATTGGAAAAAGTTATACTTGAGGCTCCAAAAGGGCTTGAGGTTTTGGAGGCCGGCCTTTTTAAATTGTCGTTTTCTTCGATAGAACCCTTAAACATTTCCTGGAACTTTGGAAATGTCACAATCTTTCGGAACTCTGCTTTGTCGTCGATCACGTACAGGTTTACAACTCCCGGCTCTTTTAATGTGAAGGTGGAAGCTTTTAATTTAGTGAGCAACATAGCATTGTCAACTGTAGTTTCTGTACATCACAAGATAGGTGTGTTTCAGTTTCAAAGGGAAGTATACTATGCAGAAGTGGGGATAACGTTGTATCTATCCCTAATTCTGCAAAACGGAAAAGAAGTAACTATTGTAATAGATTACAAAGATGGAACCACAACTCAAATAGTTGCTGATTCCAGCAACCAAAATATATCTACTTCTCACACGTTTAGTGTTTCAGGGGTTTTCTATGTTACAGCCATGGCTTCCAACCCCATCTCTTCAGGCAACGCTTCCACGCTAATAATTGCGGAACAGAGGATCAAAGGCTTAACTGCGTCCGTTACGTGTCACGGGAGAACAGCGCACTGTTTTCAACAAGATCCCGTTGAGATCGTTGTACAGTTAACCAGTGGCACAAACTTGAACTTCGTTTATATTTTTGGAGATGGAACACTTTCCAACAGTACTCTTCTTGTAATAAGACATACATATATCAGCCAAGGGAACTTTACCGCAAAGGTTACTGCTTACAACAACATCAGCACTTCCGCAATAATTCTTCCAACTATCAGCGTACTTGAGTTGGTTCAATTGGAAGGGTTGTCGGTAACTTGTAACGAAAGTGTGCAACTTTCTAATATCACAACTTGTCATCTCGAAATCTCGAATGGCACCGGATACAGTTGCAAAGTGAATTTTGGAGATGGTAATACGTTTGCGTTCCAAGATCAAAACTTCTCTTCCATGATACAACACGAGTATAAAGGGAGAGGGTCCTTTCTTATTCAATTTTCTTGTACTAATGCCTTGGGCACAATTACTAAGGATTTTAAAACACAGGTCGGCTCAGTTCTTGGATTAAAGACTGTACACGTTACCCGTGCTGTTGCAAAAGAACCCCTTCAAATTTCGCTGGAAATGGAATTTAAAGGCGGAATCAAAACTTGTTTTGTTCTTGATTTGGGTGATGGAAGCAAGGTTGGTTTTTATTCCGATGCTGCGAGTTGCGGCGTGAAATACAATGACGTAACGTTTCGTGAACTCCCTTCGGACTTCACTGTTTCCGTTAACCATTCGTACACATCTGCCGGGCTTTATAATATTTCTTGGAGTGCTTCTAATGATGTCAACAACGAAACCTTTGATTCCACGGTTACCATCACTAAAGGTATATGTATTATTCCACAAGTTGAGTTTACAAATTTAAACGATAATGCAAACTCCGCCTTTCAAATTCGTCGCTCAGAACGTTATGCCATCCGTACTAAGTTTACTGTGCAATGTGAAGAGGCAACAGGCTCCAAAATATCGTGGACTATCAAAAGAGAGCTTTCTAGCAATACTTACGAAGAAGTGACAAAACTCACCACCGAGACGGCAGAACTTGTCTTGGAGCCTCTGTCTCTTTCCTATGGATTATATAAAGTGACGTGCATATTTACATTGTTGGGTGTGCCAAACACATTCAACTCCACTGATGGAAGTATTGAAATCACACCTTCACCAATTAAAGCTGTGATTACCCACGGTCCTCTTCTGCGCTTATCTGTAGGACAGGACGTAACTTTGGACGGATCGTCATCACAGGACCCGGATGAACCATCACGTGGAATTAGTGATATGGACTTTTCATGGAATTGCGTTATTCCTACGAATGCTGAAATTGCCATCATTGGTAATTCTCCAATTTCAAGCTTGGAAGAAGCATTCAGAAGCAATGGTTCTTCTAGTTGCTTTGGGAACGCTTCGGTTACGGCCTTTGTTTCTAGCTCGTCGCTTGTTATACCTAAGATATTCCTTAGTATTAATACAACGTTTGTCATACGGTTGACTGTGAAGAAGGCCAAAAGACACACCAGAACAATAGCTGTGCTTCAAATAGCTCCAGAAAGTACACCTCAACTTACAATAAGGTACGTGTCACTTTACATATGTTTCTCTTAGTTTTTGCCCGTATTTCAATGCGAGTGTCAGTAGTAGGATTCCTAAAATGTGTACGCATCTACTAAGTATCGGATAAAACCCAAGATTAATTGCTGAACATATATAGCAGAGTTACGCACGAGTTTACCAGTGAGCACGGCTACTGAATAATTGACAAAACACGTTAGATAATGAAGAAATTAAGCAAACTATAGTAAACACGCAAGCAAACAATGTGAATGCAAGATTTAATTGCTATTAAATCTTCACGAAGTTAATTTTTTTGTGTGCTTGTTGACTCAACATTGTTCGAATGACATAAAATTACAGAGAATTATCAATGGTGGTACAATCAGGTAGAGTTACAAAAAAAAAGAGATTTGATGATGTGTTTTATGCGAAAAAACCCGAGCATTGAGACCGCTTGTCTGGGTTCTTCCTTGTAATCTCTGTGAAATGGAGAAAGGTACTTATCTGTATTAATATTTGGAACTGTCAGTTGTAGTGCCGTGTTTCATGTATTAAGCTCCGGCCTCTAACAAGCCACTTTCTAACTAAGGTACCAGAAGT
The DNA here is from genome assembly GCA_025403605.1 of Parazoanthus darwini. Classification (NCBI taxonomy): domain Eukaryota; kingdom Metazoa; phylum Cnidaria; class Anthozoa; order Zoantharia; family Parazoanthidae; genus Parazoanthus; species Parazoanthus darwini. The sequence goes on from JAOBYF010039455.1 coordinate 9,016, forward strand.
TAAATAAGCCCAATTCAGTCGCTAATTGAACACCTTCCGTAAGGGTGATACTTTTCTTTTCTTAACAAATTACATACATGTTTTGATGCAGAAATCGGCGAGTGCTTTGCAACAGCTTGCAGACTTTAGCTTGAGACACTAATACTTTTGTTTCTAGATCTATTTACCAGGTCATAAACTGTCGAGCTAAGATTGTATACCTTAACTTTATTCAGAACTGCTAATTAAATTATCTTGTTTTTTCACTTGTTAGGCCTTTGTTAAGTCATTTACCTGTCGTGAAGAAAAATAGCTGAATTTCTTAAGATTAGGAAAACTTATAAAACCTTCTAGCATCTAATGAGCCCTCGGCCTCTTCTTATAAAGCCAAATCCAAAAGCACTGAAAATAAGCTCCCGGGAAGCTTAGTAGAGGAAATACGGTAGTTTGCATTATTTCTACGGAACTATTTAAATATTTTGTTGTTGTCCTTACTTATTAGCTGACGTTTGTTTTTTAGTTGTGCTCAGAACTGCCTCAACGCTATAAATTCAGAAGAATTTTTGTCGCTCAAAGGCGAATGCGTCGAGCACTGCTCAGAGAAAATGGAATACAGTTGGAGTCTTTCATACAAGGACGAAAAGTTACCATCTTGGAAACAACGTATCAATTTGGAGTCGCTACTTAACACCAATCCCAAAGCAAACAATCTTGTTTTAAAACCCCGTACTTTGTTACCAGGGGTGCGGTACGTGCTAAGCATTGTTGGAAACCAGCTCGGATTAACAGCAAAAGGTCGAGCAGAGTATGCTTTTACGGTTAACTATCCACCATCCGATGGCACATGCAAAGTTAATACAACTTCAGGCAAAACTCTGGTTACCTTGTTCTCGTTCGTTTGTTCTAATTGGATCGATAAAGAAGGACACTTGCCTCTGAAGTATGAATTTAGCTACAAAGACCCAAATATGGATTTGGAGCGATTAATTCTTAGCAGTGATTACCCAAGAGCCTCAACGGTCCTTCCTGTTGGAGACAAGAAGAAAAATTTCACTCTTCAGATTGTGATAAAGATTTGTGATCGTTACGATGCAACCAGTAGACGCACTATAAATGTCACGGTTTGTAAAGCGAAATTACTTTGGAAGATACTACATCTTTTTTTAAGTTATTACCTTTGCATTGTTAGAGATTTAAGATATAAGTGGCAGTAACTATAAGCAAACAAACAAAGTATTACCTATGTTGCAGATCGTTCTCCCTCAGTTATACGATTTAAGATTTACAGAAAAGCCCCATTTAGTTTCGAATTTTTTATAAGTATTATTTTTGATTGCAATACAACGTTCAGTTTTATGCTTTGTTTTAATTAATTGTGTGAAAGGTGTAAAATGTGGAAAGACATTATTTTTTGGACAATTCCATATATAAAGTTTTCCGAGGACTAGTAAATAATTAAGTAATGGTACCTGGGTTTCGCGTACACCTACTATGGTTTATTTAAGGCACAAAGTTAGTGTTCTCTTTGTTGCGGGGTACCAATACTCTTCAAATTGAGTCCAAAACTCTCTTGAATGTTTGCATGAATAAAACAACTGAGTGGGCGCGAGTTTCAGGAGACTCATCACAAAAGGTGCAGAGATCACAAGGAATATGTCAAATTTTGGCAAAGCGGGAGTTTGTGAACATTTTGTCGTTTAGTTTCTTCAACCACACTACGCCATATCGTAGCATTAAGATATTCCTATATTCATCATTTGATATCCCAACACGTATGACATATTAAATCGCATCATATAATAGTATGCTAACCAATGCCATACCTTGCCATCCCATCTCATATCATGAATCACGTGATAACGTTTTTACGGTGACATGTTATGTCCAGTCAAATAGGTAAAATTGCTTGTAGTGTCCTATTGTGTTATGTCTTATCATGTCATGCTGGTTAGCAAAATGTTTATAAATGTTAAGTCCTGCTTTCATTCATTGTTATGTCAAGTCATATGGTTTTTTTCGTGTCGTGTCCTTTTATGTCATGTCATCAAAAATTTTGCTGGTAGTGAAATGTTAATAGTACAGTAAAAACCTGCGAATAAGAACCTGCATTTTCCAGGGTTAGCGTAAACAGGTTCTTACTTAAATGATGGTTAACACAAATTTAGGCTATTTAGATTCTCAACATGTACAGGTTCTTATTTTTTGACGAAAAATTTATGTTTTTGCTAAGAGAATTTTAGTAATCAAAAGCCTTAAACTTGCATACCTAATGAATGCTTATGTGAATATGACTATAACAGATAGCTATGTTCACATGTTCTTGCAACTAGAGTGAGTATACATTTTTTCTCTTAAAGTAAATAATTTAAATAGGTCTAAATGGGAAATTGTGCCCTAACAGGTTCTTAAGTCTTAGGTTCTTACTTGCGGGTTTTTACTGTATAAGGTTCATGAAAGTTGCGGTTCGGTTTTCTATTTTTATTAGTATTGCTGTTGATTGCTATTTTCTAATGTACTGTGTATGTGTAAAGTAGCGTATGTGTATGTGTAATGTAGCGTATGTGTATGTGTATGTGTATGTGTATGTGTATGTGTAATGTAGCGTATGTGTATGTGTAATGTAGCGTATGTGTGTGTGTGTATGTGTATGTGTAATGTAGCGTATGAGTATGTGTATGTGTAATGTAGCGTATGTGTATGTGCATGTGTAATGTAGCGTATGTGTATGTGTAATGTAGTGTATGTGTACGTGTATGTGTAATGTAGCGTAGACTAGTGCAGCATTGGACTTCGAGTCAACAAACCAGGGTGCGCGTCTCGAACTTTTATTTATTTATTTTTATCTCTACAGTGAATATTTTTTTTCCTTTTGCATGTCTTTCTTAATTCTTTTGGAACTTCAAAAGTATACTCCGTTTCAATTTTTTTAAATTACCAAGCATAAGGTAAGGCCCATAATGAACTAGCCGAGTTTTTGTCGGGACCAAATTTATCTGGTTTCACAGCTTATTGCGTGCTAGCCATTTCTTGTGGCCGTTTTTTTTTGTCAAAATTACCTATGTGCTGTTGAAATGAGAGCGACAAGCTCCGTTTTTGTTTTGGCTGTCAGAAACCACTCAACACTAGACGAGATCTTTGTCTAGAAGAACAAATCAGCAGTCTCTAGATACAAATATGACTAGTTTGTGATTGGTTTAGATCTTTTGGTTTATTGCAGGTTACCCCTTACGAGCTTTCTGAGGCAGAGGTCTCTGGCTTTGTAATTAATAATAATAGTCGTTTGGATTTGTCTGTCCGAATTGGCGATCTTCACTCAGCGGCTTCACTGGCAAACGGATTGTTATCTCAAATGAATGAGCAGTCACGGATGGAGGCCGAGTCGGGGAATGGAACAACGGAGACACTTAAGTATTTCACAAAGGTAGGATTTCTTATCCAAGAACGGATAAAAAAGGAATTATTTTTAAATTTTCTCTCAATTCTGAAATAATTAGACTTGTTCCAAAACTCAGACGTGTTAAATGGTGTTGCAATATATAGCTTGCTAAGAGTCATTATTGTTTTGGCTTTGTAAAGAGAAACTGTCTAGCTACTTGCTTCAATGCCTCAATTTAACTTCTAAATTATCAATTGAACTGTCTGACGCTCTGCAAATGTATGTTGGTAGCAATAAGTATGTTCTGAACATTCACAATATTTTCTTTTTTTAGTACAGCTGGCAGCGAGTCAAAAAGAGACAAATTAACCTGCAGAT